>NW_026507401.1:0-23993 GCF_026875155.1 Cherax quadricarinatus
AAGACACAGTTTTAGAAAAGAAGTTGAAGGTGTGGTATACAAATGCAGATGGAATAACAAATAAGTGTGAGGAGTGGCATGAAAGAATCACATGAAAGAACTCACAGAAAGTAAGCTCACCAGGATGATAACAGTGCAATCTTTCCACCCGGATATCAAATCCTCAGGAAAGACAGAGGGACGAGAGGGGGACGAGGAGTTGAACTGCTCATTAAAAACAGTGGGGATTTGAGAAAATGGAGGGAATGGATGGTATGGGCGAAGGGACTACTTAGAAGGAACAATCCAGTCCGAGGGCCATAAGGTGGTAATTGCAGTAATGTACAACCCACCACGGAACTGCAGAAGGCTCAGAGAATATGATGAGAGCAACAGAGCAATGGTCAACACACTAACCGAGGTGGCTAGAAGAGCTCACATGGGGGGGTGCAAAGTTACTAGTTATGGGTGATTTCAATCACAAGGAGATTGACTGGGAAAACCTGGAGCCACATGGGGGTCCCAAAACATGAAGAGCCAAGAAATATTTACAGTGGAAAGAGGTAGGAGTCCAGGAAATCAGAACAGGAAGGTACACCAACACGTGTTGGATGAGGTACACATAACCAAGGAGGAGGTGAAGGTGCTTTGTGAACATGATACCTCAAAGGCAGTGGGACCAGACAACATCTCTCCGTGGGTCCTCAGAGAGAAAGCAGAGATGCTGTGTGTGCCACTAACAAAGATCTTCAACACATCCATTGAAACTGGGCAACTACCTGAGGTATGGAAGATGGTAAATGTTGTCCCAATTTTTAAAAAAGAAAACAGACACGAGGCATTAAACTACAGACCTGTGTCACTAACATGTAAAGTATGCAGAGTCATGGAGATCATCAGGAGGAGAGTGGTGGAGCACCTGGAAAGAAGCAAGTGTATATTCGACAACCAGCACGATTTCAGGGAAGGAAAATCCTGTGTCACAAACCTACTGGAGTTTTATGACAAGGTGACAAAAGTAAGACAAGAGAGAGAGGGGTGGATAGGCTGCATTTTCTTGGACTGCAAGAAGGCCTTCGAAACAGTTCCTCACAAGAGATTAATGCAAAAGGTAGAGGATCACACACACATAACAGGAAAGGCACTGCAATGGATCAGATAATACCTGACAGGGAGGCAACAACGAGTCATGGCACGTGACAAGGTATCAGAGAGGGCGCTTGTGACAAGCGGGGTTCTACAGGGGTCAGCCCCCTGGGGACCTTTTGCATTTTTTTTGTTTTTTTGTAAAATAAACATAGGGGAAAGGGATAGACTCAGAAGCGTCTTTGTTTCGCTGATGAAAATTTAAATTGAGAAAACCCCCCCCCCCCGGTCGGGGATTGTCAGGAAAAAAAAGAGCCTGGATAGGAAAAAGGGCCTGGTCCAGCAACGGGGCCCTTTTAAAATTAACCCTGCCAAAAAAAAGTCATAAAGATGGGGGAAGGGGAAAAGGGAAGACCGCAGACACAGTAAAAGTCTAGGGGGCCAAAGACGGAAAACCTCATCAAGGAAAAAGATCTTGGGGTGATCTCCTGAGGGTACATCAGCCCAAAAATACTTGCTGCAGGCGTAGGGGCATTGGCAAACCTAAGGATGCGTTTGGGGATCCCTCAGAAAGGGAAATCATTCAAGACTCTGTACACCTGTATGTCAGGCCCCATACGGGAGTATGAAAGCACCAGTTTGGAACCCAAACCCTGGAAAGCACGCCAAAAAATTAGAAAAAGTGCAAGGGTTTGCAACAAGGGGAAGTCCCGAGCTATGGGGATTGCCCTACGAAGAAGGGTTTAAAGGGGAAAAATTTGGGTTTGGGACGATACGGGAGGAAAAACGGGGTCAGTGGAGACATGAGAAAAAACTTTATAAAATACTGCGTGGAACAAAAAGGGTTTGGTCAAAAAAAGGGGTGTTCCAGGGGATGGGACACAGAAAAAAGGGGGTTACAATTGGAATTTGAAGACTCAGATGAGTAAAAAGGGAATTTTTAAGAATCTTTAACATAGTTTTAAGTTGGGGTTTTTAATAAAGCTCATGGAGAAGGGAGAGAGGGGACCTAGTAGAAATTCTGAAGAGGCGGGGCCAGGAGCATAAATTGGGGACCCCTGAATGGGTGAGTACACACACACAGACAAAACCCCAGCTGCGCCCCACTTTAGAGTTTTAAACATGGTTTTTAAAATTTCACAAAATATTGAGAAAAAAAAATGTCGCGTAACACATTTAGAGGACCCAAATTTTTTTTCTGACCGACTGGGGGAAAAATATTTTGAATTATTTTATTGCTCTCATTCCCCCTCGCTTCACCTCAAAAAATTGGTATCCCCCAAATTGGGTTTTGCAGGGGTCGGACGCAGTTTCCGGGGCCCGCCCCCTTAAACCGCCCGCTACTAGGTCCTCTTCCCCCTGCTCCATGAGCTTTTTTTTGTATTCTTAAATAAAATGTCTCCCCTGACCCCCTGCCCTCCAGTGTTGTCGGGACCGTTTTCCATTTAACCTTTTTCATGGGACCCCCCCTTAGCTCGGGAAAACTAGCCTTGTTGAAAACCCTTTTGTACTTTTCTAATTTTTGACGTTTTTTGACCGGGTGGGGGTTTTCCAAACTGGTGCTCCCGTACTCCAGTATGGGCCTGCGTACAAAAATGTATAAAGTCTTAAAACGTTTCCTTTAAATGGGGTCCGGAATGCTTTTTCGCGGTTTCCCAAGCCCCCATATCCCCCGCAGCAGTTATTTGGTTAATGTGTGCTTCTTGCGATTTTACCGGTTTTTATACTAACCCTGGGTCTTTCTCCTTGAGTGAGGTTTCCCAATTTTTTACCACCTGGGCCTTTTTACTTTTCTGCTCTTCTTTCCCCTCCCCCATCTTAAATGATTTTGGCATTTGACGAGGTTAAATTCTGGAGCCTTTTTCTGGGCAAACATCCCCCTGCCCGGGTCTCTTTGTAACCTGTTGGTCCGCGTCGGGTTTTAAATTTTCTCCTCTTTAAACTTAAACGCCATCCAAACGGGGACACCTCGGGATCTATCCCTTCCATTATGTCTTTTCACTTTTATCCCAAAAGGAATTTGCATGGTCCCCAGGATGACCCCCCTGGGGGGGACCCCCGCTCGTCACTGGCCCCTACTTGAAACCTCATCATAAACCATGACTCGCTGTTTGCCTCCCTTTTAATGAATTCTCTGACCCCAATTGAGTCCCCTTCCTGTTTACGTCCTTTTTCCCTTTCTGCTTCTGTGTAATCTTTGTGAGGAACGTGTCAAAGGGGCCTTTTTGCTCCAAGAAAATGCAATAAACCCCAAACCCCCCCCTTCTCATTTTTTTTTAGTTCCCTTTGCCCGGTTAAAACCTGTGGGTTTGTGACACAGGATTTCCCTTCCCAAAGGGAATCCGTACGGGCGGGCGTTTAAAATTCTTGAAACTCCCTTCCAGGTGCCCACCACTCTCCCCTAAAATTTTTTCCAAAAGATTTTTGCATCCCTTTCAAAACCTTTTTTGCCCCAAAGGGGGGACACTTGGTTCCCTATTAATTTTTGGGGTGCAAAATTTTTGCCCCCTTTCCCTCTTCTTAAAAAAGGGGAAAAGGGGCCATTGGCCTTTTTAAAAAATATTTTAGGAGTTCCCATTTCCAAGGGAATTCTAAATTTTGGTAATTTTTTGGCACCACGTTTTGTCCCCTTTCCCTTCCCCCCCTTAAAACCCGGGAAAATTTTGGGCCCCAAAATTTCCCGCTTTGGGGTATCTTTCCTAGGGATTCCCCTTTCCCTTCCTTTTTTCCCCGTTGGGGTGTAAATTTCCCCAACATTTTGTTTTATTCATTTTTCTTATCCCACTTTTTGCCCCCTTCCCCTTAGTGTCCTTTCGGGCCTCCATTTAAATTTTCCCAAAATTTCCCCTGTTTTTTTCCCCTCAACATTTTTTTTTTGGGCCCCCCTTGTTGAGTCCAAACCCTTTCTTTCCCCTTTCCTTTTTTCGGGTTCCCTTGGGGAACCTTTTTTCCCTTTTTGGGGCTTTGATTTTGGGGTTTTTCAAATTCCCTTTCATTTATTTAAATTTTCCCTACCCCCTGCCCCCTCCTTTCCCTCAAACCTTCTTTCCCTGTTTCCCCCCTTTTAATTTCTTTTTTTCTTCCTTTTACTTTTTCCATTTTAAAAAGCCTTAGGTTTTTAAAACCTAAAACCTTTGGTAAACCCAAGGGCCTTTCCCTGTTTCCAATTTTTCTTTACCCGGGGAAACCCAAACCTTTTTCGGGTTCCCCCTCTTTTGGGTTTTTACCCCCTTTTTATTTCAAAATTTTCCACCAACTCCTTTTTCCCCCAAGGGAAAATTCCGAAAAGGAAAGGGGTTCCTAAAAAACCTGGGTACCCCCTTTTATTTAGCTTTTCCCATCCGGGGTTTACTCTTCTAACTTTTAAGCTCCATGGGTATTAAAGCCCCCTAACCCGGGGGTTGGTCAACAGCCCAATGGGGTTTAATATGGTGTGTTCCCAATTCCCCGGGTTTAGGGTAAAACCCCTTCCATTTTCGGGTTCATTTCTCTTCTTAAGAATTTCCCTAAATTTTGTTTTGTCCCATGGGGGGAAATTTGGGCAAGGACCACACCACCCCATTCTTGGCCCCTTCATGTTTTTGGGCCCCCCATGTGGCTCCGGGTTTTTCCCAATAAAATCTCCCTGGGGATTGAAGTCCCCCTTCTTCCCACCTCAGTTTAGAGTGCCCCACCATTGCTCGTTGCATTCATCATTTTCCTCTTTTGGGCCCTTTCCTGCAGTTCTGTGGTGGGTTTTACATAACTGCAAGGGATACCTTTTTTCCCCCTAAACTAAAACTGTACCTACTATTTAATCCATTTCTCCAACCCTCGTCCATACCTTCCACTTCTTGAAACCCCCCCTTTTTTTTTTATAAGTAATGAAACCCCCTTCCCCCCCCCGGGCTCCTTCTACCCTTTCCCTCGGGATCAAAATTTCCGGGTGGGAAGTTTGCTTTCTTTTATTATCCCAGTGAGTTTCTTTTCCCTGTAACTCCTCAAAATTTTTCGTTATTCCATCCACGTTCTTTGTCCCCAAACCTTCAACTTTTTTTTCAAAAAATTTGATTTGGGGAGAGAGGGGGGTTTAGGGGGAACGGGGGCCCTATAGGGGGTTTGGGGTGTGGGGGGGGTGTCTGTGGTGTGGGGTGGGGGGGGCAAAAGGTTATGGGGGGTTTTTCAGTGGGGGGGGGGGGGTTTGGTGAGGGGGAGGGGGGGAAGAGGCCCTAGGGGGTTTTTCCCATGGGGGGGGGGAAATGGGGAAAGGGGTACAATTTGTGTGATTTTGCTGGGGGATCCCCTGTGAGGGGGGGGTTTTGGGGTTGAGGAGGATGGGGGAGGGTACATTGTGTGGGTTACTGTGGGTTTCGGGTGGGGGTGGGGTTTGAGCTGTGGGGGATGTGGGGTTTCTGAGGGTTACGGGGGGTGGGGTTTATGCAGAGGGGGATGTGGGGGGTTACTGTGGGTTTCTTTTGGGGGTTTGGGGTTTGTGCTAAAGGAGGATGGGGGCCAAGGGGTCGTGAGGGGGTTTTTTGGGAAAGGTTTTTTGGTTGCTTTGGGTTTGCCCATGGTTTTTTTCCTTCTGTGGGTGAAAATGGGGGGGGTTGTGTTTGTTTTTCCCATGGGCCTGTTTTTCCCCCCTGCTTTTCCCCCCTTTCCCTTTGCCCCCATTCCCCCTTTGCACTTTTTGGCACCCTCCTTTCGTGTCACCCCTTTCTATTGTGTTCGGCCCCTTGGTGGGGTTTCACACCCCAAAAACCCCTAAATTGTCCCTTAGGCTGCTTTCCCCTGCGGGAAACCGGTTTTTCGAGTTGATTTCCTGCCCAATAAAAACCCACTTTGGGGGATGAAATTTTTTTTTCCCCGGCAAAAAAACCCAATTCTCTAAAAATTTTTATCTCTAAATTCATGTGGGTCCTCTCCTTTTGCTTTCATGATGTTTTTCAATCTTTTTTTTTTTCTCCTTTTCCTTGCCTTGTAAGTTTCCCCATTACTTTTTTGGAGCCCATAAAAAAAAATTTTGGCCCTCTACCTTTCATCCTCCCCTGTGTTTCCCCTGAGAATCCTTGTTTTCAAATTAGTTCCTGCCTTTGATGCGTTCCCTTCAAAATTTGTCCCCTTCCCTATCGGGGGTGTCCCTCTGCTTACTTGTTCCGGGACCCCCCCCCAATTGTCTGTTAAACCCTTTTGGGTGTATATTTTTAGCCCCTTCTTTGGGAACTTTAGTCCCCTCATTAGTTCTTGCTGTTCTCCCCTCCCTTTTTCCCGGGGCCCCCCCTTTGGGGTTCCGAGGGGTCATCGCATACTTTATATCTCCTTTGTCCCCTTTGTCCCCTCATTGGGGGACTGATTTTAGTAGCCCCTTGGTGTCATGGCTTTGTACTGCCCTTTTTAGTTTTTTGGGCTGAAGCCCCTGTTTATTACTTCAGCTACTGTGATTTTTTAATTCCCTTTTCCTCTCAAAGTTTATTCTCTATAAGGATTCCAATGCGGGATTTTACAAAATTTTGGGTTAAATTGTGGGGTTTCCCATGTAGAAAAAATAATGATTAAAGAGTGTACCACTAGAACACCTGCATGGCAGGCATTTCCTGCTCTCCTCAGTATTTTCTTCCTTTCCATTTTTTTGGGCGGCCCTCTTCCATCCCCCTTTCCCCCCCAACTCCTCCCCTTTTCCCGGTGAGCCTCGGGCCCCAGTCCTTCTCCGGCCCACCACTGGCTTAAATCCACCATTCCTTGGTTCTGATGTGTGTGGGGTTGTGTTGTGTGTGTGTGTGTGTGTGTGTGTGTGTGAGGGGGTGTGTGTGTGGTGTGGGGTGTGTGTGTCACCCCTATTTTTGCCTCACCTAGCTGGGTTCCCGGGGTTTCGATTCATAGCCCGGGCCCCCGCCTTTTAAAACTGATCGCTTTTTGGGTCCCTCCCTAATCAAAAGGGCCTTCATCATACCTGTCCTTAAAGAAATGTAGGGTTTTTCCTGCCTACTACTCGTTTCCCCAAACTTTCCACTTCCTGACTACTCTGTGGCTAAAAGAAATATTTCCTAACACCCCTGTAAATCATCTGTGTTTTCCCGCTTCCAACTGTGCCCCCTTTTTGGGCATTTGTCCCATCTCGGAAAATCATGTCTTTGCCACCTTGTAAATTTCCTCTCAGTGTTTTTTATGTTGTTTTTTCATGCCCCCCTAACTCTCCTTCCCTCCAGCGTCGCCCAGGTCGTTTTTCCCTTTAAACCTCTCCTAGTAGGACTTTACCCTTAGTTTGGGGACCTTTTCTTGTTGCAAACCTTTGCTTTTTTCTTGTTTTTTTTCCGGCTTGGCTAGGTGGGTTCCAAACTGGTGCCGCATACCCCCAGTATGGGCCTAATGTAAAACATGAAAACAGGGTTCTGAATGATTCGTTACTAAGATGCAGAAGCTGTTTTTTTGTTTTTGCTAGGCCCCCCTATGCTGCAGCAGTTATTTGGTTTGATGGCCCCTCGGGAAGGATGTGCCTGGGTTTTTATTCCCCCCTTGAGTGAAGTTTGAAAGCCCTCTGGCACCCCCTGACTATCCCTCCGTTTTGCGATCTTCTTTCCCCTTTTTCCCCAAAATTTCGACGTTGCATTTGGGTGAGGTGAACCCCGGGAACCCAAAAATTGCAGGCCCAAAGGTTTCCTGCAGCCTGTTCAGATCCCGCTGTACTCTCCCTTTGTCTTCGATAAAATGAATTCTTCTCATCAACTTCACTTTCCATCTGAAAACCGGGACACTTAGGGCCTTTCCTTCCGTCATGAAAGTTCACAAATCCCCAAAAACGGGCACGGGGCCCTAGGCCTGACCCCTGTGGCCCCCACTCGTCACAGGAAACCCACTCTGCATTTTCGCCATGTACCAGGGCCCGCTGTGTCTTCCTGAAAGTTTTTCCCCTGGCCATTAAAGTGCCTTCCCTGTTATGCCTCCGGTTTCCTCCAATTTTTGCACTAAAAAAATTTTGTGGTTCCCTTTTTACGCCCCAAAAAAGGGGCTTTCTACCCACCCCTCTCTCTTTGTCTTACTGCTGTCACCCTGTCAAGAACCCCATTTGGGTTTGTGACAGGTTTCCCCTTCCTTGAAACCATGTTGGTTTGCTTTTGAGGGAATCTTTCCTTTCAGATGTTCCACCATCTTCCCCTATAGCTTTCCATGTTTTCCCATACTATCCCTGTCAGAACATGGTTGTTTTTTTAGTGTTTCCCATGCGTCTTTTTTTTTAAAAAATTTTGGGGATTTACATTTGCTGCCCTTCCATACCTCAGGTAATCTCCCTTTTTTGGGATAGATGTGTTAAATTTTAATATTGTTTTTTTAAAGGGTAACATAGCACTTCTGCTCCCTAAACTAAAGGGCCCATGGATAGATTTTATCCAGCCCCTTTCCCTTTTGGAGGTCCCCTACTCACTCAAAACCCCCCCTTTAAATTTTCCCCCTTCCCGGTTTGTGTTTTAATTGTGCCCAACACTTGGTGGTGAAACCCCACCTCTCCATCTTTTGAGTCCCTTCTGTCTCCTCGGTAAAACACTTCTTTAAAATCTCCTTTTTATTTTCCTCTTTGCTTTGCGTTTCGTTTCTTTTTTGTCTCTCCTTCTTTCCTTCCTTACCGGGATTACCTGGACCTTGACTGTTGTTTTCCTCTTATGTGGTGTACAAAACCCTTCGGGCAGATTTGACTTTCGCTGCTAGGGTCTTTTTCTTTATTGAGAAAGGGCCTCCCCTTCTTTCCTGTGCATTTTCCTTTTTCCAAAAAAAAAAAAAGCTTTTATTTCTCCATTCTTATTCTCCGGGGGCCCTTTCCCTTTCCCTGTACTTTTTCCTTTCCCCTACCCAACACTTTTTTTTTTTCCCCCCCTGAAATTTTGGGTAAAACCAGGGCTCACCCTGGCTTTTTCATTATTCCTTTTCCTTTTGGGGTAAAAACCCTTTTTTTTTCCCGGGGTTTTTTTTCCTTGCATATTTTTTGTTACATATTCCATCATCCTTTTACTGAGATTTTGTGTGTTTGTGTGGAAACTCACCTAATTGTACTCACGAATTTTTGGTTGCGGGGGTTGAGACCAGTCCTGCCCCCCCACCTCTTAAACCGATTGCTACTAGGTCCCTCTCTCTTTTTGGCCCATGGGGCTTTATCATACCTCATTTTTAAAAAGGTTATGTATTTTCCCTTGCTTCACTACCTCATTTTACTAGGCTATTCCCATTTCCCTGACTACTCTATGACAAGAAAAAATTTTCCCCTAACACCCCTTTTGACTCATCGCGTCTTCAGTTTCCCAATTGTGACCCCCTTGTTTCTATGCCCCCTCTCTGGAAAAACCTGTCTCGGTCCCCCTTGGGTCTATTCCAGCAGTATTTTATTTTGACGTTATCATGTTTTCCCCCAAAAGCCTCCTTTTCCCCCAAAGTGTTGTCGGGTGTTTCCCCCCTTTAAAACCTTTTTTCTTTGGGAACTTTTCCCCCCTTAGTTTCTGGAAACTAACCTTGTGAAAACCCTTTTGGCATTTTCTCAAATTTTCCCTTGATGTCTTGATAAAATTGTGGGTTCCAAACGGGTGTTTGCATACTCCAGTAGGCCCTGACTACCGGTGTACAGTTTTTTCCTTGAACGTTCCTTACTAAGGTACCCAAACGCTGTTTCAGGTTTGCAAGGGCGCCCATATGCTGCAGCGTTATCTGGTTTTTTTGTATTCCCGGGGAGCCCCTTTTTTCCATGTTATAACCACCCCAAACTTTCTTTTTGGCGAGGTTTGCAGTCTTTGGCCCCCTTTGGGGGGTATTTTCCCGTCTGCAGTTTCGTCCCCTTTCCCCTGATTTTCATATTTTGGGAATTTGGTGAGGTTAAATTCGGGGAAGCCAGTTGCTGGCCCGGGTTTGTCGCCCTGTCCAGACTCTTTGAAGCTTGCCTGATTCTGATCTGATTTAATTCCCCTCATTAACTTCCCATCTCTGAAAACAGTAAACACTTCTGGTTTAACCCTTCCTTTCATTCATTCCCGACCCCTGTGGGACCCTCCCTCGTCGGGGTCCCCAAACTGGATTACCTCTATGTCCATGACTGGGTTGTTCCCCCCTGTCAGGTATTTTTTGGTTTCCATTGCATTTGGCCCTTTCCTGTTTACGTGTTGATCCTTAGTTTTCTACACTTATCAAATTGTGGGGAAACTGTGTAAAAGGGCCTTCTTTTGGGCCAAGAAGATGCAATCAACCCCCCTCTCTCTCTTGTGTTTTACTTTGTTACTTTACAAAAACTCTGGAGGGTTTTTTCCCTTTCCCATAAACCCATGCGGGTTGGGGGTTTATACTCTTGTTCCATTTCCGGTGCTCCCCCACTCCCTCCTGATAATCTTTTTCCATAAACTTCCCATACTTTAAAACGCAGTGAAAATGGTCTTTATTTTAGTCCCTCTCTTCTGTCTTTTTTTAAAAAAATGGGAACTACATTTTCCGTCTTACATCCCTTTCCAGTTTTGCGGGTTTTTATCCCCCCCTCTCTCTTGTGTGCCCCCTAACAGGGTTGGGCTGAGATTTCCCAAACCCCACACCCATCATCTTGGTCTTCTTGTTTCGGGCCCCCCCATGGGGGCTCCAGGTTTTCCCCAGTCAATTTTTCCCTGTGAAAGAATTTCGCCCACGCCCAGTAACTTCGTTTTTTTTTGGGAAACCTCAGCTGGGGTGTGTCCACCATTGCTCTGTTGCACTCATCATTTTCCTTCTTGGCCTCTTGAAAGGTTCTGGGGTTGGGTTTTTAATCACGAAATTGACTCTTTGGGGGTTCCCCCTAAAATGAACTGTACCTACTATGTAATCCCTTTTTTTAAAACCCTCGCCCCATTCCTTCCATTTTTTATAACTCCACCGGTTTTTAATTATTTAGTGCAACCCCCCCCTCCTCCCTTCTCCTTACCCTTTCTCGGAAACTGATATCCTTTGCGGGAAGTTTCATCTGTTTTTATCCCATGAGTTTTTTTTCTGAAAACCCTAAGATGTTGTGGACATTTTGATTCTTTCTTTGCCATTTCCTCACTTTTATTCGTTATTTCATTCGTGTTCGTGTACCAAACCTTCAATTTCCCTTTTCAAAAAGGGTGTGGAAATGGGGAGGGGGAGGGGTTTAGGGGAAAAGCAGGTCCCGGGGGGGGGGTTTTCTATGGGGGGTTTTGCTGGGGGGGTTTGGGTCTGTGGTGGGGGGGGTGTGGTGTGTGTGTGTGTTTTAGTTTTGGGGTTGTGTGTGTGTGTGTGTGTGTGGGTGTGTGTGTGGTGTGTGTGTGTGTTGTGTGTGTGTGTGTGTGGTGGGGGGCATGTGTGTACTCACCTAGTTGTACTCCCCTAGTTGAGGTTGCGGGGGGTCGAGCCCGACTCCTGGCCCCCCCCTTTCACTGATCGCTACTGGGTCCCCTTCCCTGACTGTGACTTTATCATACCTCTGCTTAAAGCTATTATGGATCCTGCCTCCACTACATCGTTTCCCCAAAAACTATTCCACTTACTGACTACCCCTGTGGCTGAAGAAATATTTTCCAAAAATCCCTGTGTTTCTCTGTGTCTCAGTTTCCCAAACTGTGCCCCCTTGTTACTGTGTCCAATCTCGGGAAAAAACCTGTCTTTGTCCACCTTTTTAAATTCCTTTCATTTTTTTTAAAATGTCTTTTATCTTGCCCCCCCCCTATCTCTCCTGTCCCCCAGTGTCGTCGGGTTTGGGATTTCCCTTAACCTCTCCTCTAGGACATACCTCTTAGTCGGGGGACTAGTCTTGTTTTCAAACCCTTTTACTTTTTTCTAGTTTCTTCACGTGGGTTTTGGCCCAGGTGTGGGTTCCAAAAATGGTTCCCCATATCCCCAAAAAGGGCCCAACTACACGGTTTTACAGGGTCCTTAATGATTCCTTTTTAAAATGTCGGGAAAGCTGTTCTGAGGTTTTCTAGGGGGCCCATATGCTGCAGCAGTTATTTTGGTTTATGTGCGCCCTTTAGGAGATGGCCTGGGGTTATAATCACCCCCAAAATTTTTTTTCCTTGAGTGAGGGTTTTTTGTCCCCCTGACCCCCTGACTGTACCCCCTCTGCGGCCTTCTTTTTCCCTTCCCCAATCTTCATGACTTTGCACTTGGTGGGTTGAACTCCAGGAGCCAATTGCTGGACCAGGGCTGAACCCGTCCCCGATCCCTTTGTAAATTCTGCCTGGTCTCGGAAACCGGGGTGAATTCTTCTCATCAACTTCACGTCAAACCAACAGGGACACCTCCCGGGGTCTATTCCTTTTTGTCATGTCGTTCACAAAAACCAGAAACACACTGGCCCAAGGGCTGACCCCCGTGGGACCCCCCCCTGGGCCCCAGGTGCCCCGCTGACACCCCGCCACGTACCATGACTCGCTGCTGTCCTTTCCCGAAAAAGTATTCCCTGATCCCTTGTAGTGCCCTTTCCCCGTTTCCCCCTTGGTCCTCCCCGTTTTTGCAATTTAATCTCTTTTGTGGAAACTGTGTTTAAACGCCTTCTTGCCCTAATATACATTTCAGTGACCTGGGCTGTAGTTTTGTTTCTTCATGTTGTCCCCCTTTTTTAGAGATTGGGGCTACATTTGCTTCCCTTCCCCTCCTCAGGGCCCAAACTCACCCGTTTCGATGATGTATTGAAATTGTTGTTAGGGGTTAAAACATAGCATTTTTGTCCCCCTCTCAGGGGGCCGATGGGGGATGTTATCTGGGCCCCCCTTGGGTTTTGAGGGATTAACTCACTCCCAAAACCTTTCAAATTCTTCCTCAGTTGTGTCACTGTGTCCAAACCCATGGGGGTATTCCCACCTCTTTCCCTCTTTCTGGAGCCCCCCCTTTTTCTCCTTGTTTAACAAAATCTTTGAATCTCTTGTTGAGTTCCCTCCCAATTTCTTCACGGGCATTTCTTGTTTTTCTCTTCCTTTTCCCTTTCCCTTTGCCCGATTCCCCGGTCCTTGACCGTTGTTTTCCCCCCTTTATGTTTTCTGTAAAAACCCGTTTTGGGGCAGATTTTTTTTCACTGCTATGTCCCTTTTTTTGTACGAATGGTATATAAACCCACCAAGATGAGGGGGTAAGGGCACATGTTTCAACAATGGGGATCTTTATTGTAGGGCTTTCGCCATCCCCGGGGCTTTTTCAATACAAATTCTAGGAAAAATAACTTTTAAGACAGTAGAACTATATACAGAAGATGAAAAGGGAATAGCCCTTTAACCAGGAGTAGGTCGAAAAAGCACCATTTGTTTGTGGAGATTCTGAAGCAGAAGAAAAAAATCCTGGCACTTATATAGTAAAGTCAGGTGTACAACGGGGGGCAAATTCACTGGTAGGCGGGGTTCCCCCGTGGAAAATAGGTCCTTAAACCCAAAAAGATGGGTTAGTTTTTAGTAGTAGTTTTTCGTAGTCGTGAAGGTTATGTAAAATGTCCCTTTAGAATTAAAAATTCCATGATTTGCAGTGTCGACAAGTTTTGTAGAAGGTATGTAATACCGCAAGATGAGGGGTAAAAACAATGTGCAACATCTGGGTATCTTTTTTGTAGGCGTTTTGGGGGTCCCCGTGACCCTTTTTCAATACAAAATTTTAAAGGGCTAAATTGGGGACAGTAGAGAACTTGTACGAAGATGAGGTAATCAGTCCCCAACCTAGGAGTAGGTGCGAACACCCAAAGCCCTTGGGGGATTTGAAGCAGAAGAAAAAATCCGGCGCTTTTTATAGTAGCTCAGGTGTAGCAGACGAGGGCAAATTCACTGGTAGGGGGGATTCCCCCTGGAAGTGGCCTTCCAAAGAGATGGGTTAGTTTTAGTAGTAGTTTCGTAGTCGTGGGAAAGGGAAAATCATGTCCTCAGAATTTAAAATTTCCATGATGTTGCCCCTGTCTGGGCCCAAATTGTGTAAAGAAAAGGGGGTTTTAAAAATACCGAAAAAGATGGAGTAAGACACATTGCAACATCTGGGATCTTTTTTGTAACTTTCGCCATCCCGTGGGGTTTTTAATACAAATTTTTAGGACAAAAAACTTGAAGGGCAGTAAAAAACTATGTACAGAAGATGGGGGTAAACAGTCCCTTTAACCTAGGGGTAGGTGCAAACAGCACCATAGTCCCTGGAAATTTTGAAAACAGAAGAAAGATTTCCCGGCGCGTTTATAGTAACGTTAGGTGTAAATTTCCCCCTTTTTTGTTTTTGGGGTTCATTAAACCTGGCCCCTGCTTCTTTCCCCCCACTTGAGCTCTTTCGTGTAATTTGACGCTTAAAACCAAAATGATCGCTGGCCCCCAAGGGGGGCTTTTTATAGTGATGCCTTGAAAACTGCACTATCAAGGGGAAAAACTAAGTCCCCGCCCCTTTCTAGTTCCCTCCTCTCCTGTCCCCTCTTGTAGTGTTTCCCCTTTTGTGTTTGGGACATGAAGTTTTCCAGTACCACTCCATCATCTTAGCCCCCCTTTTATCTTGGGGCCCCCATGTGGCTCCAAAATTCCCCAATCGATTTTCCCTTTTGGTTTAAAAACCCATCAACAGGAAATTTGCCATGCAAAGCATGAGCTCATCTGGCCCGCACAGTGTGTCAACCATCCCCCTCTTTTGCTCCTCGTATCTCTTGCCTTGGGCCTCCCGCGTTCTGTGGTTGGGGTTTTTCATCACTGCTATTACCCCCCCTTTGGGGCCTCCCGAAACGAAGGGGTTCCGCTTTTTTGTAATCACTTTCCTTTCTCCGCCCGTTTCCTCTCTCCAGCTCATCAAAAATTCCCTCGATTTTTGATCAGCAAATTTTTACTTTCCCCCACCCCCCCTGTTCCCCCTGTCTTTCCCCAGGGTCTGGGATCCCAAAATTTGGGAAAAATTTTGGGATCTTTGTCATACCTGTAAGCTTGGTTTCTGTGAGCACTATGATGTCCCGGGGATGCCTTTTTTGACTCTTTCGTGCCCCTCCCCCCACTTTTTTATTCCCCAAAAAGCGTTTGTGTACCATACCTTCAGTTTCCCTTTCCCAAAAAACCCCGGTTTGGGGGGGGGGGGGGGGGGCCCGTGAGGGGGGAGAAAACCCGGTTTGGGATACTGTGGGGAATTTTATTTGCTCCTGTTTTCCTTTGGGTAGGTTTTGGGGGGGTTTTGGGGGGTTTTTAAATTTTTTAGTCTTTGTTCTTCCTTCTTTCTTTCTGCTTTTACCCGACCTTCTGGTTCTTCGTCGCCCCTTTCCTAGCTCTTTCGGGCCCCTTTTTTTTCTTCTCCCTCGCTACTTTTTCTGTTTTCTCTTTTCTGTTTTAGGAAAACCTTCTTTTTCTTTCAAGTTTTTCCTGGTTTCTCTTAGGTTTTCCCCCTTTTTTCCCTTTTCTGCCCGGAGTTAGCCCTTCTCTCATTCTTTTCCTTTTGAGTACCCCTTTCTCTGAAAAAAAAACAAAAATCGTCCTTTTTCACCTTTTTTAGGCTTTCAAATCCTTTTCCCCTTTTTCCCCTCTCTCCTAAGCCCTATAAAAAACCCCCTTTTGCCCTTTCCTCCTCCCCATTGCCTCCCTCCCCGTCTCTATCTGCCTTAGTTCTTTCTCCCTTATTTTTTCAGTGGCCCCTTAGGGTTTTTGTTTTTGTTCTTCTGCCCCGGGGCAAGCCGGTTTAGTTTCCCCTTTAAATTTGCCTTTTGTTTGCCTTTTTTTCCCTGGGTGTTTGGAATTTGGGTAGGAGTAGTGGTTTGGGAGTGTGTAGGGGTAGGGGCCCAAACCAAATTGGAAAGGGGGCCCTTTGTTTCTGTTTTCCGTCCGGCCCTGGGAGTGGGCAAAAAAGGGGTCAACCTAACTCCTTTGGGTTTTGTTCCTACAGAGGGAACTTTTTGCCCCGAAATTTTGGAAACCCTTTTTTCCCCGAACAAACCTGGTGTGGTTTTTCTTTAAAACCTGTTTTCATTTCTGGCCCGGAAAAAAACTTTTCGGCACAATTTTATTTTGGGGGCCCCCCATTTTAAAAATTTTCTTCTCCTTCCCTTACCCAAAGGGGCTTTGGCTTTCCACTCCTTTCAAAAATGGGATAAAAAATTTTTTTGGCCCCCTCCCCCCATTCCCCCCCCGGGGGGCCCGGTTCCCGCCTGTTATTTGGGGAAAATCCAAGACCGTCTCAAACATTTTTTGGAACTTTTTTCCCCTAAACCCGGGTTTTGTCCGGGGGGGGCTTGAACAAAATTGGCCTATATAGGGCTTTTTGGTTGGTTGGACCCCATTGAAACAAGGACCCCGGGGGAGCATTTTTTCCCAAGGTCCGTGCCAAGGGGGAACAAGGGCCCCCCTCCCACCCGAAACCGGGGGGTTTTAAACAACTTTTTTTAATTTTTAAAAACCTGGGGGCACATACCACTTTACATTTCCTGGTTTCCCCCAAAAACCCCTCGGAAAACCCCTTCCCCAGAAAAAAAATTTTCCTTTAATTAAAAGGGGGTGGTTTCCACCCTTTTAAATCAAAAAGGGGAAAAAAATTGGGGAAAAAAAAAATTTTCCCCCTTTTTCCCGGGGAAAAAAATTTTTGGCTTTTTAGGGAAAAGTCCAGACGTCAGAGGAAATTTTAAAATTTCAAAAATTTCGGGTTTTCCGAAGGGCCCATAAATTTGGAACCCTTTTCTGGGTTTTTTCCCCCCAACATTGAAAAAAACGGGGAAAGGGGAGCATTTTCCCCAAAATTTTGGAAATTGTGGGGCAACCCCCCGACCTTCCCGGGTTTTTTTTAAAAAAATGGTCCAATACCTTCCTTATGAAAATTCCCGGTTCTTCCTTGGAATTTAAAAAATTTTTTAAACAATTTTCCCCCCGAAATTATTACAAAACTTCAAAATGTAAAACCCCATTTTTGGCGAAAAATTTTGGGATAACTGGGTTGGTGGGTTTGAAACATAATTTGCAAGGTTTCCCCTTTCTTTACTTGGGGGCGGGGAGGCCTAATATGGCCTTAAAGGTTCTTCCACCCAAAAATTTGTGGGAAAAAAAGGGGGGCCGGTTTTCCCGCATTTTCTAATTTTGGGGTTTCAACGAAGTAGTCTGGTTGGGCCTACAGGGAATTTTTTATGGTAAGGGGGGCTTTTTAGCCCTAACAAACCCCAAAAAATTGACCCCCGGGCGGGGCTGTTGGGGAAAGGGAAATTTTAAGGACCCCAAAAATTTTTGGGATAAATTTTTATACCCTGGGGAGGCCCCTTTTAGTTTAAAATTTCTTTTACACCTTTTCCCCGGCCCCTTTGCGGGTTGTGCTTTAACAGAAAAATTAACTTGCCCCCCGGGGGGTTTTGGACTTTTCTCCTGGGTTTTTTTTAATTCTTTAAACAAAAGTTTTTTATTAAGGGGTTATAAAAAACTCGACCCATTGTTGAAAGGAAAAGTTTTTGGGGGGAAATATACCCGAAAAACAACTTGGTTAAAGAATGGGACCCCAGGACCGTTTGGCAGGTTTTAAACAGGGTGGGTACTAATTTAATGTTAAAACTTCAAAAAGGTATTTCCATTTAAAACTTGCCCCTTTCTCCCGAAAGGAAAATGGGAAGTTTGCAAAAGGGCCTCAACGGGAAACCTAGGGCCCTTTGGGGTCTTTAGGGAAAGGGGGGTTTAATTCCCGTATGGTCAATTTTTACCCAAAAAACCCCGGTTTAATTTCCCCCTTTGGGCAAAGTTTGTTCCAAAAAAGGCCAGAAAATTTTCATTTGGGCCCCTTTTAAAAATTTGGGGGCCCTTTGGGGTTGGCATTTCCCTTTTGGGCTGTGGAAACAAAAAGGGGTAAACTTTGGAATTTCCCCGGTTTAACCAAAAAAATTTATTTTTTGGGTTTTTCGGGGGGCCCCTGGGGGCAACACCCGGGTTGACAAACCAAATAATTTCATGGAACCCCGGGAAACCTTGGTAATGGTTTTCCGGGGCCCCCAAAAAAGGGGCCCCGAAGGGACCAAAATTTCCCTTTGTTGGGGGCTTTTTTCCGAAAAATCCCCCCCAGGGGAAAAGAAATTCGAAACCACAATCCCCTTTGGGCCCCCCGGGCCCCCGGGCATTCCGCACCAAAAATTTTTTCCTGGGGCATAGACCAAAAATTTTCAGGGTTTTTAAATTTTAATTGACATTAAAATAGGAACCCCGAGCATGCTTTCCCAGAGGTTTTTTATTCGCAAAAAGGGCCAAAAATGGGAAAATATCTGTGTAAATCTTGATGGGGTAAAGATTTGATGGGTATCCCCAAATGACTCAAGGCCCATCCCAAAGGGTAAAGCTTCTAGCTCTGTCACTGAAAAATTGACTTTCGCTTTTTTGGTTTTAAAACAAAGGCTAGCAAGGCCCAAAGGGTGTTGCTTACCATTAGATTCCCGTGGCAAGACCCGCACCAAAGCCAACTTTTCTGGCATCAGTCGAAGGGTTAAATGCCTTGGTGAAATCAGGGAAATTTTAAGGGTTGGGGTGAGTTAAAATTGTTCCTTTTAAAGTGCAAAAGCTCGTTCCCCGATCCACGTCCACTCAAAAAAGGGGGAACCTTCTTGAGTAAGGTGTCAGGGGGGCAGCAAATGGTGGAGAAACCTGTGATAAAAGGGGCGGTAGGGAAAAACCCCCAGGGGCCTTAAAGATGGACCGGCTGCATCCCCCACATTGGGGTTGGGGGAAATTTTTGCACCCACCGAGATTTTAAAACCCCATCCATCTTTATGGGCCCTTCTGAGGGCACTAGTGACCCCGAAATTTTATTTCCTTTTTGGAGGAAATGCATTTAGAGAGCTGTACCTTAAGGTTTGCCTGACTGCCTCCCAAAAACCCTGTCAAGTTTTTTCGAGATGTGGGCGGGACCCTCTTGCGACATGACTATGAGATCATCTTTGGGGAGACCCTGAGAAAGCCACCTAGGAGGGGAAAGGAAAATTGTCAGTCATCAAAAAAGACCCAAACCCTGGGTTGGGGTTCCACACAACCGAAGGGGATCCTCCGAAAATGGTAATGACCAGTTTGGGGTAGAGAAAAGCTGTAACTTTTTTGCTCTCATCACGGGGGGGATCTGCCAGAACCCTTGAAGAAAACAAGAGTTTAAAAACCCTTTTTTTCGCCCTGTTTTTGCCAAACCCGGTCGTTCAGAAATTTGGGAAAAGGAAAGCGGTCTGGGTTGTTTCATGCATTCAGTTTCCTTTTTAAACGATAACAGGGGCCAGGTTCCCTCTTTCTTGGGGGTCAGAATAAGGGGGGCATTTCCCTGGGGAAAATGGACTCCCCAAAAATCCATCACCGGGGCAAACCGTTTTAATGAAATTCTTTGGGGGAAGACTCTTTGCGCAGTGGCAGGCACCAGGTTAAAAAATGGGTTTAGTTCCTTTGTCAAATGGGAAAATGGTGAGAGATTTATGGGGGCCAAAAAAAAAAACGACTCACCATCTTGTGGGACTGGGAGAACGTGCAGATTGAGAACCCAGAAATTTTGGGACCTCTTAAGGGGTTTGTCTGTCCAAAGCTAATAATTTTTCCTGCACTGGCTGGGTGTTTTGGGAAAAGTCAAACAGCTGACCGCCTGGGGGAACGGGATCATGAGGAAGTCAGCTGGGGCTTCAAACCCCCACTCTCCAACCCCCCGGGGAAAAGCGAATCTTTTCAAGGGCGACAAGGAGGTATTTTTCCGCAGGGGAAATTCTCGAATGTGCCTGTTGACAACAAGGACCTTTTCAAATTACCCTGTTTTTCACTGTGTGCAAAAGGGTGCTTCAAGGGGGAGGCCCTTGACTCGGCAAGGTCGTTTTTCAACCACCATGGTCTCCTTCAAAACTCTGCTCCGTACACCGTAACAGGAGTGAGCGAGGGTTAAACTGAAAAAAGTGATGTCATACTTTGTACAAGCAGTACTCTGCTCCCTGAGCCTTTTACAAAGAGTAGCAGTCGGCCCTGCCCACAGGGATTTCTGCGGGGTTGAACCCAAATGGGTTCTCTACACAGCGTCAGAGGGTTTGAGTGATGGTTAGACTGGGGGGTCCCCAGGGCGGGTTTCCCCTGGTAACTAAGCAATGATGGCCAGGAGGTGATGGGCAACGAAGGGTCTACACGAGGTCGATCAGGACAAGAGACCGACCCCGGGGGAAATGTGCTTGGGAAAAACCCCCGGTTTCCAACGATTCCAGGCACTGTGCATAAATTGAGAAAAGAGTAGCAAGTAGTGGATCCTTTAAAGGCCCCGCCCCAGAAGGGACATCCAATCCCTTGAATTTTTGCTTTTTAATTCCCCTGGATTAAAAGGGGGTCCTAAGGGCGCCATGGTTTTGAACCCCCATGAGCAGGGGCCCCCCAGGGGAAAAAAATTTCTATCTCGACTAAGAATTTTGGGGGGCAGCTTGGAAAACGGACCGCAAATTCTAAAAAGTTTTTTCGACCAAAAAACCCTCGCGGATTTCCTGAGAATCCCCTCAAGGGTCTTTAAAAGAGAGACGGGCCCGTCACATGGCCCCATGAAAGGTCAATGTTTTCGGAAAAAAGTGGAGGGAGACAAAGTTAACCAACCCCCCAAAACCCGTATTAGGAAAAGCTGGCAGGCTTTTGGGGGGACGTGGGCTCGAAAGAGAATCCACACGGGTTTTTCATTCCGAAAGTGAAGGCATGGCAGGCCCCGAAAACCCCAAATTAACAGCTGCTTGAGGCTCGATTTCTTGTTGAAGGGGCCGGGGCCTGGGGAAAGGGACGGGAAATAAATCTCGGCAACAATGTCAAGACAACCTGTTTCCTCATGTTGGCAAGGGATCCACTGCCCCGGGCAGGGGAAAAGCATTGCAGACGGGACGGAATTTAAAACGACTCCCAAGGGTTACCCAAGTTTTTGGGGTTTCTCGGATGGTTCTTCCCCCCAACTAGTGGAAGGGCTTCTACTGAGTGCATTGTGCGACGACCCGCTTGCTCCACTCACTTTACAGCATATTCGCAGTTGTTAAAACCCCAAATTTGGAAAGGGATGACTGGGGAAATGGGTTTTGGTAACTACAGGGGCTCCCTCGTGAGGGCTGAGCATGGGGACGGTGATGGTTTACTTTGATACCCAGCCTGGGGGGCGGGGATGGTTACCTTCGGGACTTAGGTTTGTAAACAAATCCGATTTGGTAGTGCCCGTTTTTTCCAAAAGTTGAAACAAGTCCCCTAGCACTTGCAGGTTTAGGTTGGAGGGTGGGTTTGCTGGTGATGTTTTTCCTTGGCCAGGAAGTCGGTTAAATGCTTTTTTGTATGAGACCGACTGTTTTTACTGTGGTCAATATTTTTTTCTTGGGCGAGTGTTAGGGGACTGGGGTTAGAAACTTTTGTGGGCTGGCTGGCTGTCTGACAGCGGCGGCAAAGTGACTTCCAGCTGAGCCGGGGTCACTGTGGAGGGGCCCCGGAAGGATGGGAAAAGGATCATCCTCAAAGCGACAAACCTTCCCTTGCTCGGCGGGGCGGCTTGATCACGTCATGGCTCAATGCACCCAGGACGTCGTGCTGGGGGCCGAGCCTACGCATCAATGGCCCCCGGATTGGGGGGGCATCCCCTGCTGATGCCTACAGCCACATGGGGATGATGTTTTAGCTTTAAACAGTCTCACCATTCCCCCACTTAGTGGAGGGGATGGCATCATAAAATTTTTGACGGCTTGCTCAAACCGGCAAATGAACCCAGGGGCTTTCGTCCCGGTTTTGGCTTCACCCCAAGACGTGGTAACGATCTCATGAATGGCTTTGGACTAGCGAAAATAACCCTAAATTCCTCCTTAAGCTGCCCCAAGACTGAATCTACAAAAGCGATTGAGCTGCAAAAAGGCCCAGTACCCCCGGGAAAGATCCACGCTGAACAGCGCACGAATGGGACTGTGAGTCCGTTGGACTACAAATTTGGGCCTTAACAGTCGTCTCGATGACTGCAGCCATGGCTTAACTATTGAATACCGTCAAAAAGAAGGGGTTTGGGGATGGACGATTAGCCGGCCCCCCCGGTGGTCGAGACTTGAGCCCCCAACTTGACCAACTGCACAGGGGCTTCGATGCCCTGCTGCGTGATCACCTGGCTGAGGCACCATTGCTAGCATAAGCAAACTGGACTAAAGGTACGGGCCCCGCACGTCTTAGTATGACGTCAATGTTCAAACGCAAGCAGGTCACGAAGGGGTAAAAAGGGCAAGCAAGAAATGGTATGCACTGGCACAATTTACCACAGAGTCAGAGAGAACAAGCACCACTTACTAATAAACTGCCTTGTGATGGAAATAATTTTGGGAAAACAACCAAAAAAAAAAAATGGTACACTCGAAACAAAAATAAGGATGTATGCAAGTGAATGAACTACGGGAAGTGCACAAAAGAAGCTAAGGGTGGTCTTAAATTTTCCCCGGAGACTGGAACAAAATTTATGAAAAAGGGTTGACTGTAAACACTGGTAGCGAAAATTGCACAAAATTTAAAATAAATCAGGTATTACACAACACTAAACTGTGCTTGCAGCACAGTTTAAAAAGATTGCAGGTGCTGGCAGTTGCAAATTGGAATGCAAAAAAAAAGTAATTCACTTGCACAAAGGGAAGTTGACACAGCAAAGATATTAGAGTATGGGATAGTGCCAAAAATCACAGAAAAAAAAATACACTGTATCAAGAAATGCTATATTGCACACAAAATAAAATTAATAAAAATGCAAATTATTAAATTCAATAATAGGGCAAAGGTTAACTGGTGTTAGCAGGGTGTACACTGATGTTGGCAGGGTGTACACTGGTGTTAGCAGGGTGTACACTGGCAAAAGCAAAAATTTCACAATCTCTGGGTCAAAATTAATTAACTTCACAAGTAATTTTGGTAATTAATGGTAAATAAGCAGGTTCCCAAAAATGCACTCAATGACTTGGGTATACAAAATAGCAAAATGTAATGCACATATGTGAATATTCACAGATAAAACATAGAATATATGTAGAGCAAATAAATGGGGAAACAGGAGAAAAGTGCAAGGGGCTAGGCACAGATTGTATCACTGCAGGTAGAATAAACTAATACTTAAGTACTTGAAGATTACACTTATTAAAAGAAAAAAAACACACTAACAAACAAAACAGTGCAGGGTTGTCAACAATCTGTGGCTAACTTGCAGGTGCAACTAACAAAATAACAGCACACAGGAATTACTTGCGAACTGTATGTGCGAGGTAAAGTGTATAAATGGTTAACACTGAACAATTTAAATCAATAACAACCGAGGTGCAAGATGCAGAATAAAATACTATAATTTAAAATGTAGGAGTGCAAAATAAATGTACAAAATTTAAGAAGCTGTAGGTAAGTGGCAAAATGTGCACTGATGACAAACTGAACAATTTACTGAAGTATGGCTTCAGTAACTGTAACTGTATTGGTGCAGGACAGTTAAATAATGTCACAAAATATTAGGAAATGCTAGGTAAGTCACTGTTTACTTAACTTTGAGTGCAGGAGATGGACGAAGGTACTGGGTGCTGCAGGTCCTGAAACTTTCAGTGATGCTCTATTATTATTATAATCAAAAAGAAGCGCTAAGTCACAAGGGCTATACAGCAGCGATGCTCTAGTAACACTATGCGCCTCGTAGCATTTGTACGCTGCTATGGGGCTTCAATGTCGTAGGAAAAATTATCAGAATGGACTTGGGAAGAACAGGAAAGGCCGGGGAACTCTGTGAAGGTATAAGATATGAGAAGGACGTGGCTAACTCGGCGTGAGCCACAGCTGTGCATGGTTTGTTTACACTGGCAAGTGTGGCTGGGCGCGCTGACTGACTGCGGCTTCAGCACACAGAGAACAAAACATTTACTGCACTACTCGAACGTGCTAAAAACAAACTTAGGTGAAACTATGAACTGGTTCGAGGAGGTTTTACTGTAACAATTCACTGGGGAAAAACAAAACTGGTGATGAACTGGGAATGTAACAGCAAGGGAAAGAAAAAATTTAATTGGGCAACACAATAAAAAACTG
>NW_026507402.1:0-34550 GCF_026875155.1 Cherax quadricarinatus
TGAAGACCTTTTTGTCTCTGTAAAACCTGTTTGTGTGCTCTTGATGGTGACCTGTACTTAACTCTGTGAAGAAGGGGTCTTGTTTTGCTCCCGTGGACTAAACCCAAAAGATGCCCTCCATCGAGCAACTTTACCACAACTTAAGGAAGAACTGGGGGCAGCGAAGACGGGATACGGCGATTGACCGAGGAAAACCCAAGAAGGATTCGTAGTAGTCCTCCTGTTTCGAGTCCTCAGGTCCAAGAAGGGATCGTGGTCAGTAGCTGGACAGCGGGGGACGACGAAGTTGACGATCAAGAAGACGAATGGAAAGCCAGAAACGATGAAGAAGAAAGAGACTGCTGTGGAAACTCCCGTGGAAAACCTCCAACGCATTCTCGGTGCTACCCGACGAATGTGAGCCGACTACTGGATCGTCACGACGAACGACAACAAGGAAGGTAAGAATATTGTTGTTGTTGGGAAGCCAGGTTAGATACATGGATAGGGCATTCTGCTTGAAGGACAGGAGTAGGAGACAAAGGGTATGCTTTCCTGGCTGGGATGGAGGACATTGTTAGCCGGCTTGACAACATCATGAACGGTAATGGGATCAATCCTATTATTTGCCTCAGTGCTGGAGGCAATGAGTAGGCAAGCGTAAAAGTGAGGATTTAGTTTAGAAAGTTCAGGACAGCTATAGACATGTTTAGGAAGAAGGGGGGGCGCCCTTTTTAAAATGTGGCATTTTGCCAAGAAGAGGTTTTTTGGTAATGAATGGTTGTCCAGAGCAATTGGAAATAATTGTTGGCTGGATAAACACTGTAAGGATAATGCAGTACCATTCATTGACAACGGGGACAACTTCTAGGCCGAAATGACATGTATGCCAGGGATGGGTTCACTTATCCAGGCGGGTGTGGGTTTTCTTGCTAACTCAGTTGAGGGGGTTGGTTAGACTTTAAACTAGGATTATTAGGGGTAGGTTTAGAAATGATTAATAATGATATGGATATATTGACTTATGCTCTGATATTAAGAATCTTAATAGTAACTGTCATGGAGTAACTCTGGGTAATGATAATTTCAGAAATTGTGTAAAAACAAAGATGAATAGGAAAAATGTGCAGAAGAAAAACATATGATGGTATTTTATGCTAACAGTCGAAGTGCAAGAAATAAAATTAATGAACTACGTTTGGTAGCATGTGCGGGGAATTTTGATAAAATTTGCATTAACTGAAACGTGTATGATTTAAAGAGTCGGGATATGACTGCTGAGTGTAATATTCAGGATTTAATTATTCAATGTGGATAGATGTAATGGGAAGGGGAGGAGTTGCATTGTATGTTCGAGAAAAAATATAATTGTTGCATAAAAACAGGTATAAAAATAGAGGGAGCAGTAACAAGTCTTTTTTGGGTAGAGTTCGTGGAGGGTCAAGAAAAACTAATTCTAGGGGGTAATATACCGACCTCCAGGCTTGGATCACCGATAGAGGGAGACTTCTTTGGGACTAAATTGTTAGGGCTTCTGGACACAGTAACGTAGTCCATAGTAGGGGACTTTAACTTTGGGCCAAATTGACTGGAATTCTTTGACAGGAAATCTAGAGTCCATGACTTCATGGAAACATTTTCAGGACTGTTTTCTGAAACAGAGTGTAACTGAGCCTACCAGGGGTAATAATTTGCTAGACCTAGTTTTTGTCAAATAAGGAAACACTCGTGAATAATCTGGAGATCACTGAAGAGCTTGGCACAAGTGATCACAAATCCATCACCTTTAGCTTTAAATTGGAATGCAAGAATAATGATAATACAGTAGAAATCCCCGATTTTCGTTCTGCCGATTATAATGGACTTGGGGAACATCTGTCTAATCTTGATGGGGTTATCTACCCTAATGATTTTATTGACGATAATCATACTTATGAATATGAAGGGATCTGCTTTAATGATTGTTTTCTTAATAATGTACACAGTGCCCAGAGTATATAAAATCCCCAGAGAGAAATTAGTCTAATAATAACGATCCCAAAGGGGTTTAAAACAGGGGGCCCTAAAGCATCTATTAGGGGAGAAAAGGGGAATTTTATAGGCGCATCAGAAGAGGAGAGGTTAACCTTACTGACCAATATGTTCAGCTTAAAAGAGAAGTAAAAAAGGCGATTAGAAAGGCTAAACATGACTATGAAATTAGAGTTGCTAATGAATTCAAAGACTAATCCAAAGGGTTCTTTCAAGTGTATAGGACGAAGGTGAAGGAAAAAGTAGGACCTCTGAAATCGGGAATGGACAGCTGACGGAAATAATGAACTAGAAATGTGTTCCTTATTTAATGACTATTTTTGTCAGTTTTTTACACAGGAAGATGTAAATGAGATTCCAGTATTTAACAATTATTTAGTTCCTGAATGAATTTAAGTTAACTAATTATTACTGTCACGAGGGACATTGTTTTTAAACAGATATACAAACTGAAAACAAAATAAGTCCCCTGGACCCCGATGAGTTGTTTCAAGGGGGTACTTAAGGAATGCAAGATGGAAGCTTAGTCAGCATTAACGCAGGTATTCAATGCTCCATCCTTAACCAGTGTTGTGCCAGAAGATGGAAGATACTAATGTGGTTCCTATATTCAATAGGGGGATAAGTCCACTCCCTTCAAATTACCGTCCCAATAACCTGACATCTATATGGGAAGTTATTAGAATCAATTTAAGCTGACATTATCAAAGTCACCTTGAAGAGCAAAACTTTGATAAATGAATCCAGCATGATTTCATGAGATGGTCGTTCCTGCCTGACAACCTACCTGATCGTCATCAATAGAACATTTGAGGCATTGACAGTGATCAGGAATATATATTGTATTGGATTTTAGTAAAAGCCTTCGACAGAGTACCTCACAAGAGACTCTTAAGAAAAGTGTGCAGCTCATGGTATAGAGGGTAAAGTCTAGCATGGATTGAGGCATGACTTACCAATAGAAAGCAGAGAGTTTACCATTAATGGAGTGAAATCTGAATGGGGATAGTCACTAGTGGCGTTCCACAAGGATCAGTTTATAGGGCCTCTACTGTTCATAATTTACATTAATGACCTGTGAGAAGGGATTACTAGTGACATTGAGATAAGTTGGCTGATGTACAAAGATAGGCGTATAATTCACTCTGAGAGGGATATCAATGAACTCCCAGGACGATTGAAAAAATAATGTCTTGGTCTGAAAAATGGCAGATAAAGTTTAATGTGGATAAGTGTAAGTACTCCCCTTGGTAATGAAAATAACCATCGGAAGCTTGAATCTAGATGAAGTAGACTTGGTCATACAGAATGTGAAAAAGACTGGGAGTCATGGTAAGCATGAAATCTTAAAGCCAAGACAGCAGTGCCTTAATGTGCCAACAAGGCCCACAGATTAACTTGGATTTATCTCAAGAAGTATAAGTAACAGAAGTCCAAAAGTTATTTACCGCTCAATAACATCACGTATGTGAGGCCCTCATTATAGATATGCTGCTCATTAAGGTCCCCTAACTACAGGAATGACATAGACTCATTAGAGAACGCATACAGAGAAGAATGACTAAAATGAATTAACTGTGTCAGGAACCACCCGTATGAGGATAGACATAAAGCCGTTAAATCGCCACTCTCTGGAGAGGCTGGAATGATGGGAGATACATTAGGGAAGTGTATAATGGATGACGGGCATAAACAAGGAGACATTAAATAAAGTACTGAGGATGTCCGAACCATAAGAAACCAGGAATAAATGTATTTAAGATTGAGACACTTAAGCAGCATAAGGGGAATCTTTATCAGGAAACGTTTCGCCACACAGTGGCTTCATCCAGTCCAATACAAAGAGGAAGGCTTCAGGATAAGGAGCGTATGAGGTGGTTTAGGAGGTAAGACACATATGCCAACATTAGGTATCTTTATTTCGAAACGTTCGACCTACACAGTAGGCTTTCTTCAGTCGAGTAACAGAAAAGTTGATAGAAGCAAAGATACTGAAGACGATTGTTATCAGTCCATCACCCTTAAAGTTTTGAGGTGGTCAGTCCCTCAGTCTGGAGAAGGAGCAATGTTCCAGTTGTCTGAAACAATATGGAAGTTGAAGTGACAGAATGTGGCCTTTATATAGTGCCGGATGTGAGACGTAGGTGATTTGGGAGGCAGGTCCTTCTCAAACCCAGCCGTACACGACTAGTAGAGGTGTTGAAGTTGATGGTCCTGTAACCAAGATACCCTTGTGTTCAGTGTCCCTGACAGGAATGAACATTAAAATGGTATAAAATACCGACAGTGATTGTTAGTAAGACATAACATATGCAACAGTTAGGTATCTTATTTCGAAACGTTTCGCTACACAGTAGCTTCTTCAGTTCGAGTACAGAAAGTTGCTAGAACAGAAGATACTTGATGACGATGTAAAACAGTCCATCACTCCTTAAAGTTTTGAGGGTGTCGTTAGTGTCCTCACTCTGGAGAAGAGCAATTGTTCCGTTGTCTGAACAATATGAAAGTTGAAGTGGAACAAATTGGGGCTTTATATAGTGCCAGGAGGTGAGACGTAAGGATTGATTTGGGAGGGCAGGTCCTTCCTCAAACCACCGTTCTCACTAGTAGAGGTTGTTGAAGTTTGATTGTCCTGTACGCAAGATAACCCTTGTTTGGCAGTTGTCTGACAGAATGAACATTAAAATGGTAATAAAAATACCGACAGATGTTAGGTAAGGACACAATGCAACAGTTAGGTATCTTTAGTTTCGAAACGTTTCGCCTACACAGTAGGCTCTTCAGTCGAGTACAGAAAAGTTGATAGAAGCAGAAGATACTTGAAGACCGATGTAAACAGTCCATCACCCTTAAAGTTTGAGGTGGTCAGCCCTCAGTCTGGAGAAGAGCATTGATCCGTTTCTGAAACAATATGAAGTTGTAAGGAGTACAGGACACATAGTGCAACTAATGTGACATTTATTGTACAACTTTCGCCTCTCCCAGGAGCGGGTTTTTCCTAAGAGCATACCGAATTGTGTAGTTCCTGAGTTTTCTTGACGAGGAATGTACTTACATTCACAATTTTTCCAAACTTCACTGAGTTACAATTTCCTTCTTTTTTCACATCAAATACTGGCAAAGAAAAGAGCTCTTCAGATCATCCAATATCACCACGCATCAACACCACTCCCAACAAAGTATATAATTCGATTCCCAACAGCCAGGTTGCCTAAACGTCTCAAAAGTACTTTCACAAGCTAACACCAGAGTCGCGCCATCGCTTCTAACCACTTCAAAATAGGAACTAACCAGGACAAAACCCAAGCACCACGAACCAGTCAATGCAGGAGTTTACACTATATCCCTGTGGAGGCTCTGACAAGATAAACGTAGGGTGAACAGCAAAGAAACTCGACACCCGCCTCATATGACACATATACGCATGTAGGAAACGACAACTTAAACAACGCCTGTGTACAACACCGAAATTCACCAATCATCTTATGTAAATCAGAGACGCCCAATTATGATAAAAGAAACTAAATTTCCCGCCGACCAAAGTGCCTTGAATCAGCACAGATCGCTGTTTCGAATGTACAATTAAACAAAACAACGGCAGCTTCACCATCTCCGAAGTCTTAGCAAAGAATCCTCCTGAAAACCGTAAACCCTGCCATCACATAGTCTCTCCCTGTTATACAACACAAAGCACAGAGAGTGAACCCTGAAACAACCTCGCCTCATTCCAGTTTATATTTGTCCAACTATTTTTATGTACCGCAAGTAATAGCTTTTATACGTTTTACTACATGGTATCGAATTAAATGCTTTTGTCACTACCACTACTACTACTACCTAACTACCACAGTGAACATCGAATGGTACCTCACTAGTATTCACCTCACGCTGCTCGAGCCATTAATATACCCTCTGTGTCCATGTATTGTTTTAATGGTTGGTACGCTCCTGGAGAGGCGAAACGTTGCTACAATAAATGTCACATTAGTTGCACTTTGTGTCCTTTTACTTTATTTTCATATTGACGGTAATTCTACCAACTTTATTACAATTGAAGTTAAAGTGACAGAATGGGCTTTAAAACAGTGCCAGGAGGTGAACGTAGGTGAAATGGGAGGGAAGGTCCTTCTCAAAAACCCATCCTTCACACTAGTAGAGTTGTTGAATTGATGGTCCCTGTACCAAGATACCCTTGTGTTGCAGTGTCAGACAGAATGAACATTAAAAATGGAGTATAAAATACCGACAGATTGTAGGTACGACACTATGGCAACAGTAGGTATCTTTATTTCGAAAACGTTACGCCTGAATGACATTAAAATGGTATAAAATACCGACAGTTGTTAGGTAAGACACATATGCAACAGTTAGGGTTATATTTATTATGAAACGTTTCGCCTACCAGTAGGCCATCTTCAGTCAAGTACAGAAAAGTTGATAGATAGATACTTGAAGAACGGATGTAAACAGTCCATCACCCTGTAAAGTTTTGAGGTGCTCAGTCGCCCTCATCAGGAGAAGAGCATTTGTTTCCATAGTATGGAAACGATATGAGAAGAAGTGACAGATGGAGATTTTATAGCGCCAGAGGTGAGACGTAGGCCCACCTAGGAGAGGTAAGACTCAGATGTTGAAAGGTTAGGTCCCTCTCAAACCCAGCCCCTCTCACTAGTTGGAAGTTGTCGAAGTTGATTTGCAGTCTGTACCAAGATACCCTTGTGTTGCAGAGTCTGACAGATGAAACATTAAACTGGTAAAAATACCGACATGTTGTTTAGGTAAACCCATATGCCAACAGTTAAGGGTGAGGGACTGATTACATCGTCTTCAAGTAACTTCTATCAACTTTTCTGTACAGACTGAAGAAGTCATACTGGTGTAGCGGAAACGTTTCATAATAAAGATACCTAATTGTGTCTTACCTAACAACCTGTCGGTATTTTTATACCATTTTAATGTTCAATCTGTCAGACACTGCACACCAAGGGTATCTTGGTACAGACCTGCAATCAACTTCGACAACTTCCACTAGTGAAGGGGCGGGTTGAGAGGGACCCTAACCTTTCAACATCTAGTTCTCACCTCTCCTAGTGCCTACGTCACACCTCCTGGCGCTTAAAAGCCTCCATCCTGTCACTTCTTCTCCATATTGTTCATACTAAGGAACAATGCTCTTCTCCAACTGAGGGCCTGACCACCTCAAAACTAAAGGGTGATGGACAGATTACAATCGTCCTTCAGTATCTTCTATCAACTTTTCTGTACATGACTGGAGAAAAAAAAAAAAAAAGAAGCCTACTGTGTATGCGAACCGTTTCATAATAAAGGATACCTAACTGGTTAATATGTTGTCTTACCTAACAACGTTTCGCCTACACAGTAGGCTTCTCAGCGAGTACTGAATAAGTTGATAGAAGCAAAAGATACTTGAAGAACGATGTAATCAGTCCAACACCCTTAAAAGTTTTGAGGTGGTCAGTCCCTCAGTCGGAGAAGCGCATTCTGTTCCCGTTGTCTTAAACAATATGAAGTTGAAGTGACAGAATGGCTTTATATAGTGCCATGAGGTGAGACGTAGGTTTGATTTGGGAGGGCAGGTCCTTCCAAACCACAGCCGTTCTCCACTATAGAGGTTGTTGAAAGTTGATGTCTGTACCAAGATACCCTTGTGTTTGCAGTGTCTGGACAGAATGAACATTAAAAGTAGGCGAACGTTTCGAAATAAAGATACCTAACTGTTGCTATGTGTTTGATTTTTTCTTACCTAACAATCTGTCGTATTTTATACCAATTTAATGTTCATTCTGTCAGACACTGCAACACAAGGGTATCTTGAGTAACAGACTCTCACCTCAACAACCATACTAGAGAAACGGCTGGGTTTGAGACAAGGACCAGCCCTCCCAAATCAACCTACGTCTCACCCCTGCACTATATAAAGCCCCATCTGTCCATAACTACTTCATATTGTTTCAGACAACTGGAACAAAGCTCTTCTCCAGACTGAGACTGACCAACTCAAAACTTTTAAGGTTGATGACTGAATACATCGACTTATCAAGTATCCTCTGCATCTAACAACTTTTCTGTACTCGACTGAAGAAGCCTACTGTGTAGGCGAAACGTTAAGATACCTAACTGTTGCATATGTTTCTACCTAACAATCCTGGTCCGGTATTTTATACATTATAAAATGTTCATTCTGTCAGACACTGCAACACAAGGGTATCTGTAACAAGACCATCAACCTTCAAACACCTCTATAGTGAGAACGGCTGGGTTTGAGAAGGACCCTGCCCTCCCCAAATCAACCTACGCCTCTCATCCTGGCACTATATAAACCCCCTTCTGTCCCTTCAACTTCATATTGTTTCAGACAACGGAACAATGCTCTTCTCCAGACTGGGGGAGGGACTGGGGACCACCTCAAAACTTTAAGGGTGATGGACTGATTAACATCGTCCTTCAAGTAACTTCTGCTTCTTATCAACTTTTCTGTAACTCGACTGAAGAAGCCTACTGTGTAGGCGAACGTTTTTCGAAATAAAGATACCTAACTGTTGCATATGTGTCTTACATCCCCTAACAATCGGGTCGGTTATTTTATACCATTTTAATGTCATTCCTGCTCAGACCACTGCAACAACAAGGTATCTTGTACAGACCATCAACTACAACAACCTCTACAAGTGAGAACGGCTGGGTATTTGAGAAGGACCTGCCTCACCAAATCACCTACTGTCTCACTCCTGGCACTATATAAACCCCATTCTGTCACTTCAACTCATTTGTTTCAGATCAACGGAACAATGCCTTCTCCAGACTGAGGACTGACCACCTCAAAACTTTAAGGGGATGGACTGATTCATCGTCTTCAAGTATCATCTGCTTCTATTCAACTTTTACTGTACTCGAGGAAAGAAGCCTACTGTGGAAGGCGAAACGTTTCGAAATAAGATACCTAACGTTGCATATGTGTCTTACCTAACATTCGTCGGAATTTTATACCATTTTAATGTTCATTCAGGAGTATGAGGTAAAACAGTCCCTCAGTACGCCTGGATTCGATTGTTCATCCATCAATCTTGTAAATTGATGGATGGATGGACGAACACATCGACTCCAGGCTGAGGACTGATTACCTCATACTCCTCCACTCCTTACGACGAGCGTCCATCCTCATTAACATATTTAATGTTCTTCCTCTTTGGGTATTGACTGATGAAGCCACTGTGTGGCGAAACGTTTCCTGAATAAAGATCCCATATGCTGCAAAAGTGTCCCTCAATCTTCAACTTGTCGGGTTCAACCCATTCATCACACACATAATTGGATTTAAGTTGGATAAATTTAGATTTAGAAAGGAATAGGTAAGTACTGGTTTCTAACAGAGTTAGTAGTGCCGTGGGAACAGACTTCCAGTGGGTGATAGAGCTATGGACCATTGGTAGCTTTAAGAAGAGACTGACAAATATATAGTGGGAGGGGCTGGGGTTGATTGTGTCCAGGGGTACAGAGTTATTTCTTGAGTAATTTAGGTAGATGTCGTTTAGATAAGACCCCTGCCTCGTATGGGCCCCAGTAGGCCTTCTGCAGTGTTCCTTACATTCTTATGTTCTTATTTTTCTTATGTTCTTACTTGAGCAGGACCTTTGGTAGTTTCAAGTAATTAGGTGGATAAGTACATGAGTGGGAGGGGTTGGAGTTGAGTGGACTTGCACATCGGGGCTTGTTTCTAGGGTGGCATTGAAAATTTGTTTGGTACAAACGTTAGTTTAGTGGGATGAATTGTAAAAGGATCCTGCCTAGTTTTTGGCCAACAGGCCCCTGCAGCATGTTCCCCTTTCTTATGTTCTTATATGGAACCTGAATTGAGCTGCATAATCTAGGTGAGGCCTACTAATGATGTATAAAGCTGCAATATAATGACCTCTGGATTCATGTTGCTTACACTTCTTGATATAAATCCCAGTAATCTAATTTGCCTATTACGTCGCTTTAGGCATTGGCATGTCGGTTGGGTATTGAAGTTGCTTGCTTCCCATAACCCCCAAGTCCTTTTCGCAATCTGTATAGGCTAAGTTTCTTACATTATTTAACTTATAAGTGCTAGGGTTATGGACACTCCCGAGCTTCCAGAACCTTGCATTTATCTACATTGAACTGCCTAGTAATGGGGCCAACAGGCCTGCAGCAGTGATCCTCCTTTCTTTATGTTCTTATAAGAAAGCAGGAACACTCCAGCAGGCCTACTGGCCCATGCTAGGCCGATACACCCACAGCCACTCCACCATGTTTAACCTATACTTTCTAAGCTATACAAGGTTTTAGCATCATGACTCTAACTCGAGAGTTTGTTTCCACTCATCCACAACTCTGTTACCAACCTTACTATTCCTGTATCGAAATAAAAAATTTCAACTTGAGCCCATTGATAGTAGTCCCTGTCCCCCTCCCTTTTGGCGACTGCGGCTACCTGTAATTTGGAAATAATCAGTTCGGGTGTGTTTTTTAAATGACACCAAGTGAAGTTATGCAATCCGCCGATGACATCGAACACTCACAGATACCGACATCCTGCCTGATAAAACCTCTCACTAACAACAAGAGCCGTGCAAGGCCAGACTTGTGCAGGACCCAGGTGGTCACGCCCACACTGCTGCAGTGCTTCCTCCATTGCCTCTGTCATGACCTTAATTAGAACCAAGGCAGGGGAAAAACCTGTGGGAGTGTGTAGAGTAACGGAGTGGGAGTGAAACTGTGAGGAGTGGGAGTGGCACTGGAGTATAGCCACTTGAATAAAGCAAAAATTCCACTTATGGGTCTTTGTTTATTACGCAGCAGCAAAGAGAGCGCTATCGTGCTATATCAAACTGACGATAAGCCAGTGCCGAGTGCCCTGGTTCACTGATAATGCCACACAAGCCGAGTGCCCCTGGCTCACTGTTAGTGCCAACACATGCCGAGTGCCCTGTTCACTGTCAGTGCCACACAGTGCCGTATGCCCTGGTATCACTGTTAGTGCCACATTGCCGAGTGCCCGTTCCGTTTAGTCCACAAGTTATCACAGTGACGATGACCTCAGCAACAGCCTTGAAAGTCAGCCAGTGTCGAGTGCCCTGCTTTTATACTGATAAGGACCACTGTCTATACACGGCAGTGACGGTGTGTTAACCGTCTGGGAAACGGTTTTACGTACGTGCTGCTACATCAATTAGTTGCATCAGCATATACATAAACACTCAACTGAAGCTTTATGCCCTTATGTGTCTGTTCCTTGTGTCACGGCCTGTATCACAGTTTCCTTGTGTCACGCCTGTGATCACTGTTCCTTGTGTCACAGCCTGTAAACACTGTTCCTTGTTCACGCCTGTAATAACTGTTCTTGTGTTAACGCCTGTATCACTGTTCCTTGTTCCAGGCCTGTATCACTGTTCCTCCTTGTGTCACGCCTGTATCACTTTTCCTTGTTTCACGCCTGTATCACTGTTCCTTGTGTCACGCCTTGTATCACTGTTCCTTGTGCACGCCTGTATCACTGTCCTTGTGTCACACCTGTATCACTGTTCCTTGTGTCACACATGTAATCACTGTTCCTTGTGTCCCTCGCCTGTATCACTGTTTCCTTTGTCACGCTGTATCACTGTTCCTTGTGTCACGCTTGTATCACAGTTCCTTGTGTCACACATGTATCTCTGTTTCCTTGTGCACGCCTGTATCACTGTCCTTGTGTCACCACATGTATTCCACTGTTCCTTGTGTCACGCTGTAATCACTGTTCCTTGTGTCACACATGTATCACTGTTCCTTGTGTCACGCCTGTATCACTGTTCCTTGTGTCACGCCAGTATCAATGTTCCTAGTGTCCCGACGCCTGTAATCACATGTTATCCTTGTGTCACACAAGTATCACTGTTCCTTGTGTCAACCTGTATAACTGTTCCTTGTTCACACAGATCAACTGTTCCTTGTGGTCTCGCTGTATCACAGTTCCTTGTGTCACGCCTGTAATCACTGTTCCTTGGTCACACCTGTACACTGTTCCTTGTGTCACATGTATCACTGTTCCTTGTGTCACGACGTATCACTGTCCTTGTGTCACAACCTGTACTCTGTTTCCTTGTGTCAGCACCTGTATCACTGTTCCTTGTTCACACCTGTATCACTGTTCTTGTTCACGCTTGTATCACTGTTTCCTTGTGTCACGCTTGTATCACTGTTCCTTTGTCACGCTTGTATCACTGTTCCTTGTGGTTCACGCTTGTATCACTGTTTCCCTTGTGTCACGCTTGTAATCACTGTTCCTTTGGTCACCTTGTATCACTGTTCCCTTGTTCACGCTTGATGCACTGTTCCTTGTGTCACGCTTGTATCACTGTTCCTTGTGTCACGCATGTATCACCTGTCCTTTGTCACGCTTGTATCACTGTTCCTTGTGTCACGCTTGTATCACTGTTCCTTGCGTCACGCTGGTATCACTGTTCCTTTGCGTCACGCTATGTATCACTGTTCCTTTGTGTCACGCTTGTATCACTGTTTCTTGTGTCACCCAGCATCACTGTTTCCTTGTGTCCGCCTGCACACTGTTTCCTTGAGGCAACGCCTGTATCAACACTGTTCCACTGTGTCAACGCTTTGTATCCACTGATCTTGTGTCACGCTTGTAACACTGTTCCTTGTGTCACGCCCCCCCCCTTTTTTTTTGGTTTAATCACGGTTCCTTGTGTCACGCCTGTTTCACGGTTCCTTGTGTCACGCTTGTATCACTGATCCTTGTGTCACGCCTGTATCACTTTTCCTTGTGTCACCGCCTGCATCACTGTTCCTTGTGTCACGCCTGTATTCACTGTATCCTGTGTCACGCTTGTATCACTGTTCCTTGTGTCACGCTTGTACATGTTCCCTTGTCACGCTTGTATCACTGTTCCTTGTGTCATGCTTGTATCTTGTTTTATGTTCACGCCTTATCACTGTTCATTGTGTCACACCTGTATCACTGTTCCCTTGTTGTCCACGCTGTATCACTGTTTCCTTGTCCACGCTTGGATCACTGTTCCTTGTTCACGCTATGTATTCACTGTTCCTTGTGTCACGCTTGGATCACTGTTCCGTTGATGAGATTAAGATACATGTGCAACACTGGTAATCTTTATTGAAGACGTATCGCCATCCAGTGGCTTTATCAATACAAATTCTAGGACATAACTTGAGACAGTAGAACTATGTACAAGAAGATGAGTATCATCCCCCTCAACCTAGGAGGTATGTTGCGAAGAGACCACGACTATGGTGCTCTTCGACTACTGCTAGGTTAGGGGACTGATTACCTCATCTCTGTATCATAGTATCTACTGTCTTCAAGTTAAGTCCTAGAATTGTATGATAAAGCCACTGGATGGCGAAACGTCTCAATAAAAACCCAGATGTTGCACATTGTCTTAATCTCATCTGTCGGTATTATATACCATTTCGTACCCATCACTGTTCCTTGCGTCACGCTGAGTACCACTCTTCCTTGGTCACGCCTGTACCACTGTTCCTTGTGTCACGGCCAGTATCTCTGCTATTCCTGTGTCACCCTTGTCACTGTTTATTTGGCGTCCACGCACAGTCTCCAACTTTACTTGAGTCATCGCCTGTATCAACTATTGATGATTGAGACACTTAACAGCATATGGGAATCCTGATTATTCAGTAAACGTTTCGCCACACAGTGGCTTCATCAGTCCAATACAAAAGGAAGCGTACGAGAAGGAGATATGAGTAATCAGTCCCTCGCCTGGAGTCGATGTGTTCAGACCCAATCAATCTTGTATAATGTACAGCATAGGGCCTAAAGAAGTGGCTTATATACTGTAGTGAGGTGAGGTGAAGCAGGCGGAGGCGGGGTCCTTAAAGTGGTACCATCCCTAGTCGAAGTAGTCTTCGTCCAAAGGTTGAACAAGTGTTAAGAATTCTTTGTAACAAGATCCCATGATGCTGCAGAGTCTGAAAGTTTTGATGAAATGTTTGTAAAACCGACAAGTTGAAGATTGAGACACTTATGCAGCATATGGGAAGTCTTTATTCTGGAAACGTTTCGCCACAACAGTGGCTTCATCAGTCCAATACAAAGAGGAAGGCGTAAGGAGAGAGGAGTATGAGGTTAATCAGTCCCATCAGCCTGGAGTCGATGTGTTCGAGTCCATCAATCTTGTAGAATGTACAGCATAAGGGCCGTAGACGTGGCTTATATACTGTAGTGAAGGTGAGGTGAAGCAGCGGAGGCGGTGTCATAGTGTACCATCCACTAGTCGAAGTAGTCTTCGTCCAAAGGTTGAACAAGTGTTTGAAGAATTCCATTGTCGATGAAGCCACTGCAGTGTTGGGGGGGGGTGGGCGAAACGTTTCCTGAATAAAGATTCCCATATGTTCTGCATAAGTGTCCTCAATCTTCACTTGTCGTTTTTTCAAAACCCTTCATCACAATGTAATCACTATTGTTCCTGTGTCTCGCCTATATCAACTCTGCGTCAAGCCTTTCTTTTCTGTATCACCTTCGCTTGAATATGTACCAGACTCGTATCAAGACTGTATTAAAGACTATAATAAATCAGATATCAGGACTATACTAAGGCTGTTTCAGTGTAAGCTTAATGAATAAACGGAACTATACCAAAAATCCCCACATAATGTGAGACCTTACGAACGACGTTTGGGTCCGACTTGGAACATCAACTACACACCGAAGCTCGAAGGGAAGGTGCCAGAATATGTATACGAGAACGGGGCTGACCTGAGTAGTAATAATGTTTTAGAGAGAAGGACACAGATCAAACTAATGTGATCATTTCTTGTGGCCAACGTTCACTCTCCAGAGCTCTTCAACAGTCATCCCTGTTAACTGGTCCCTCTGCCAAAACTGTCTACCATTCTTCATGCCCTTCACTGATGCCATGGCGACTGAGTCGGAAAACTCCAGGTCAATGTATATGTCACTGGGCCAGCTGATACCATAAGATTCAACCATCCAGTGTATATTTAGACAACCATTTTATAACACGCCAATATCTTTTGGAGTTTTAAGACTCGCTAGCCATGAGTTCTAACGCCCAACCTGTACCCTGTTTGTTTGCAGTGTGTTATTAAGGTTTCGTGAGTCGTTCTTAAATGTAATCTTAGTCCTGCTTTGTTTACGAATGAGTGCTTTCCTTTCTCATTACATGTTAAAACGAAAAGAGAAAAAAGGAACACTGCAACAGGCCTACTAACCCATGCGAAGCTGTTCCAAACGACCACCCCAGATTAGCCCATTGACCCACCTAGTCAGGTCCACTTTCCACTTAAGGAAGGAGCGACGGCATCAAACCTAGTAGCACAAGCTAACAGATCCAATCTCACACCCAACCGAACACCCACTCATGTATTAATCTAAACTTATTTTTAAAAACTAACACAACGCTTTAGCCTCTATAACTGTACTCGGAGTTTTTTCCACTCATCCACAACTCTATTACCAACCCATGCTTTCTATATCCATCTGAATCTGCTGGGTGCATGGCGGAAACCATTGCTGCGAGTCTGTCTTGCTTGGAAAATTTTCAGCACGCTATTTACATCCCCTTTATTTATTTCCTGTTTTCTTTATAACACCTCAGTCATACCCCCCTAAATTCTACGCCTTTCTAGTGAGTGCAGATTCAGGCCCCCTCAGTCTGTCCTTAAGTGGGCCTATCTTGTCCTAATCTTACTTCTACTTTGTACCTGAAAGAATCCTTTTGGTTAGTCTTTTCGAATCCCTTGCACCATAACATCATAATCCCTTTTGCTTTCTTATTCCCTGTTTTTATTCTGTCTTTAAATGAATATATTGATTTCTTAACTGCCCCATCCCGCACTTTCGATACGCCCTAAATATGCCGCCTCTTTTGACCAATGAGATGTTTTAGTGTATTGTTCATCCATTTGGATCATTTTTGTTAGATCTAATTCCTACTACGAACAAAAGCGTCTGGGCAGCTAGAACTATGTTTCTGAAAAATGTCATATTGGCAACCAAGATCACGTACATGACCCATATTCAGGTCATCCCCATTTAGCCCACCAGGTAATTTTTCAGTCCATGAAGTCGGCCAAGCATAAATAGCGGACAGAATTTGATTGCAGTTTAACTGGGTAATTCCATGATATATTGAAACTAAGTGATTTGTGATTACTTCCCAAGCTCTCGCTCCAAGAGAGAACCTCTTAATGGATTTTAATTTAGATAATTAGATTTAGAAAGGACATGGTAAGTATTGGTTTGGAAATAGGGTAGTTGATGAGTGGAACAGTCATACCAGTGAAGACCTGTTGTCTCTGTGAAGACCTGTTTGTGTGCTCCTGAGTGGTGACCTGTACTTACTCTGTGAAGAAGTGGTCTTGTTTGCTCCCGTGGTCTGAACCAAGATGCCCTCCATCGAGCAACTTTAAACCACACTTAAGGAAGAACTGCGGCAGCGCAGACGGTGATACGCGATTGACCGAGGAAAACAACAAGAAGGATTCCGTATAGTCCTCCTGTTTCGAACCTCAGGTCAAGTAAGGATCGTGGTCAGTAAGCTGACAGGCAGGGGACGACGAAGTTGACGATCAAGAAGACGAATGGAACGCCAGAAACGATGAAGAAGAAAGGAGACTGCCTGTTGGAAACTCCCGTGGAAAACCTCCAAAACCATTCTCGTGCTACCCTGATCGAAGTGAGCCGACTACTGGATCCGTCACGACGAACGACAACAAAGGAAGGTAAGAAATATTGTTGTTGTTGGGGATAGCCAGGTTAATACATGGATAGGGCATCTGCTGAAGGACAGGAGTAGGAGACAAAGGGTTTAAATAAAATATTGCTTTCCTGGCTGGGAATGGAGCGACATGTTAGCCCGGCTTGACAACACAGGAACGGTAAATGGGATCAATCCTATTAATTTGCCTCAGTGCTTGGAGGCCAATGAGTAGGCAAGCGGAGAGTGAGGATTTAGTTAGAAAGTTCAGGACAGCTATAGACAAGATTAGGAAGAAGGGGTGGCGCCCTTTTATATGTGCATTTTGCCAAGAAAGGTGTTGTAATGAATGGTTGTCCAGAGCATTGGTAATAATTGTTGGCCTGGATTAAACACTGTAAAGGGATAATGCATTACATATTGTGGGGGGGGGGGGGGGGGGGCCATTCATTGACAACTGGAAAAAACCAACTTCTAAGGCCGAATGACATGTATGCCAAGGGATGGGTCACGTTATCCAGGCAGGTTGGGTTTTCTGCTATCTCAGTTGAGGGGGTTTGTTATGACGTTAAACTAAGGATATTAGAGTAGTTTAGAAATGATAATAATTAGTATGGATTATATTGACTTATGCTCTGATATTAAGAATCTAATATAACTGTCATGGAGTAACTCTGGGTAATGATAATTTCAGATAATTGTGTAGAAAACAAAAGATAATAGGCAAAATGTGCAGAGAAAAAACATATGATGGTATTTTATGCTAACAGTCGAAGAGCAAGAATAAAATTATGGAACTACTTTTGGTAGCATGTGCTGGGAAATTTGATATAAATGCATTAACTGAAACGTGTATGATTTAAAAGAGTCGGGATATTGACTGCTGAGTGTAATATTCATGGATTTAAGTAATTCAATGTGGAATAATGTATGGGAAGGGGAGGAGTTTGCATTGTAATGTTCGAGGGGAAAATAAAAAATATTAATTGTTGCTTAAAAACAGGTATAAAAAATAGATGGAGTCCCAGTAACAAGTCTGTTTGGGTAGAGTTCGTGAGGGTCCAAGAATAACTAATTCTAGGTGGTAATGAGACCGACCTCCAGGCTTGGATCACACGATAGAGGGAGACTTCTTTGGGAACTAAATTGTTAGGGCTTCTGGACACAGTAACGTAGTCCATAGTAGTGGGACCTTTAACGTTTAGCCAAATTGACTGGAATTCTTTGACAGGTAATCTAGAGTCCATGACATCATGGAAACAGTTCAGGACTGTTTTCCTGAAACAGAGTGTAACTGAGCCTACCAGGGGTAATAATTTGCCTAGACCTAGTCTTGTCAAATAAGGAAACACTCGTGAATAATCTGGAGAATCACTGAAGAGCTTGGCACAATGATCACAAATCCATCACCTTTAGCATAATTGATGCAAGAATAATATAATACAGTAGAGAATCCCCGATTTCGTTCTGCCGATTATAATGGACTTAGGAACATTTCTGTCTAATCTTGATGGGGTTATCTAGCTAATGATTTTAATTGACGATAATCATACTTATGAATATGAAGGGATCTGCTTTAATGATTTTTTCCTTAATAAAGTACACGAGTGCCCAGAGTAGATACATTCCCCAGAGAGAAATTAGGTCTAATAATAACGATCCCAAATGGGTTAACAGGAGGCCTAAAGCATCTATTAGGGGAATGAAAAGGGGAATTATAGGCGCATCAGAATAGGAGAGTGTAACCTTACTGACCAATATGTTCAGCTTAAAAGAGAGTAAAAAAGGCGATTATAAAGGCTAACATGACTATGAAATTAGAGTTGCTAATAATCAAAGACTAATCCAAAGGGTTCTTTCCAGTGTATAGGACGAAGGTGAAGGAAAAAGTAGACCTGCTGAAAGCTGGGAAAGGACAGCAGACTGGATAATGAACTAGAAATTGTTCCTTATTTAATGACTATTTTTGTCAGTTTTTTACACAGGAAGATGTAAATGAGATTCCAGTATTTAACAATTATTTAGTTCCTGAATGAATTTAAGTTAACTAATTATTACTGTCACGAGGGACATTGTTTTTAAACAGATATACAAACTGAAAACAAAATAAGTCCCCTGGACCCCGATGAGTTGTTTCAAGGGGGTACTTAAGGAATGCAAGATGGAAGCTTAGTCAGCATTAACGCAGGTATTCAATGCTCCATCCTTAACCAGTGTTGTGCCAGAAGATGGAAGATACTAATGTGGTTCCTATATTCAATAGGGGGATAAGTCCACTCCCTTCAAATTACCGTCCCAATAACCTGACATCTATATGGGAAGTTATTAGAATCAATTTAAGCTGACATTATCAAAGTCACCTTGAAGAGCAAAACTTTGATAAATGAATCCAGCATGATTTCATGAGATGGTCGTTCCTGCCTGACAACCTACCTGATCGTCATCAATAGAACATTTGAGGCATTGACAGTGATCAGGAATATATATTGTATTGGATTTTAGTAAAAGCCTTCGACAGAGTACCTCACAAGAGACTCTTAAGAAAAGTGTGCAGCTCATGGTATAGAGGGTAAAGTCTAGCATGGATTGAGGCATGACTTACCAATAGAAAGCAGAGAGTTTACCATTAATGGAGTGAAATCTGAATGGGGATAGTCACTAGTGGCGTTCCACAAGGATCAGTTTATAGGGCCTCTACTGTTCATAATTTACATTAATGACCTGTGAGAAGGGATTACTAGTGACATTGAGATAAGTTGGCTGATGTACAAAGATAGGCGTATAATTCACTCTGAGAGGGATATCAATGAACTCCCAGGACGATTGAAAAAATAATGTCTTGGTCTGAAAAATGGCAGATAAAGTTTAATGTGGATAAGTGTAAGTACTCCCCTTGGTAATGAAAATAACCATCGGAAGCTTGAATCTAGATGAAGTAGACTTGGTCATACAGAATGTGAAAAAGACTGGGAGTCATGGTAAGCATGAAATCTTAAAGCCAAGACAGCAGTGCCTTAATGTGCCAACAAGGCCCACAGATTAACTTGGATTTATCTCAAGAAGTATAAGTAACAGAAGTCCAAAAGTTATTTACCGCTCAATAACATCACGTATGTGAGGCCCTCATTATAGATATGCTGCTCATTAAGGTCCCCTAACTACAGGAATGACATAGACTCATTAGAGAACGCATACAGAGAAGAATGACTAAAATGAATTAACTGTGTCAGGAACCACCCGTATGAGGATAGACATAAAGCCGTTAAATCGCCACTCTCTGGAGAGGCTGGAATGATGGGAGATACATTAGGGAAGTGTATAATGGATGACGGGCATAAACAAGGAGACATTAAATAAAGTACTGAGGATGTCCGAACCATAAGAAACCAGGAATAAATGTATTTAAGATTGAGACACTTAAGCAGCATAAGGGGAATCTTTATCAGGAAACGTTTCGCCACACAGTGGCTTCATCCAGTCCAATACAAAGAGGAAGGCTTCAGGATAAGGAGCGTATGAGGTGGTTTAGGAGGTAAGACACATATGCCAACATTAGGTATCTTTATTTCGAAACGTTCGACCTACACAGTAGGCTTTCTTCAGTCGAGTAACAGAAAAGTTGATAGAAGCAAAGATACTGAAGACGATTGTTATCAGTCCATCACCCTTAAAGTTTTGAGGTGGTCAGTCCCTCAGTCTGGAGAAGGAGCAATGTTCCAGTTGTCTGAAACAATATGGAAGTTGAAGTGACAGAATGTGGCCTTTATATAGTGCCGGATGTGAGACGTAGGTGATTTGGGAGGCAGGTCCTTCTCAAACCCAGCCGTACACGACTAGTAGAGGTGTTGAAGTTGATGGTCCTGTAACCAAGATACCCTTGTGTTCAGTGTCCCTGACAGGAATGAACATTAAAATGGTATAAAATACCGACAGTGATTGTTAGTAAGACATAACATATGCAACAGTTAGGTATCTTATTTCGAAACGTTTCGCTACACAGTAGCTTCTTCAGTTCGAGTACAGAAAGTTGCTAGAACAGAAGATACTTGATGACGATGTAAAACAGTCCATCACTCCTTAAAGTTTTGAGGGTGTCGTTAGTGTCCTCACTCTGGAGAAGAGCAATTGTTCCGTTGTCTGAACAATATGAAAGTTGAAGTGGAACAAATTGGGGCTTTATATAGTGCCAGGAGGTGAGACGTAAGGATTGATTTGGGAGGGCAGGTCCTTCCTCAAACCACCGTTCTCACTAGTAGAGGTTGTTGAAGTTTGATTGTCCTGTACGCAAGATAACCCTTGTTTGGCAGTTGTCTGACAGAATGAACATTAAAATGGTAATAAAAATACCGACAGATGTTAGGTAAGGACACAATGCAACAGTTAGGTATCTTTAGTTTCGAAACGTTTCGCCTACACAGTAGGCTCTTCAGTCGAGTACAGAAAAGTTGATAGAAGCAGAAGATACTTGAAGACCGATGTAAACAGTCCATCACCCTTAAAGTTTGAGGTGGTCAGCCCTCAGTCTGGAGAAGAGCATTGATCCGTTTCTGAAACAATATGAAGTTGTAAGGAGTACAGGACACATAGTGCAACTAATGTGACATTTATTGTACAACTTTCGCCTCTCCCAGGAGCGGGTTTTTCCTAAGAGCATACCGAATTGTGTAGTTCCTGAGTTTTCTTGACGAGGAATGTACTTACATTCACAATTTTTCCAAACTTCACTGAGTTACAATTTCCTTCTTTTTTCACATCAAATACTGGCAAAGAAAAGAGCTCTTCAGATCATCCAATATCACCACGCATCAACACCACTCCCAACAAAGTATATAATTCGATTCCCAACAGCCAGGTTGCCTAAACGTCTCAAAAGTACTTTCACAAGCTAACACCAGAGTCGCGCCATCGCTTCTAACCACTTCAAAATAGGAACTAACCAGGACAAAACCCAAGCACCACGAACCAGTCAATGCAGGAGTTTACACTATATCCCTGTGGAGGCTCTGACAAGATAAACGTAGGGTGAACAGCAAAGAAACTCGACACCCGCCTCATATGACACATATACGCATGTAGGAAACGACAACTTAAACAACGCCTGTGTACAACACCGAAATTCACCAATCATCTTATGTAAATCAGAGACGCCCAATTATGATAAAAGAAACTAAATTTCCCGCCGACCAAAGTGCCTTGAATCAGCACAGATCGCTGTTTCGAATGTACAATTAAACAAAACAACGGCAGCTTCACCATCTCCGAAGTCTTAGCAAAGAATCCTCCTGAAAACCGTAAACCCTGCCATCACATAGTCTCTCCCTGTTATACAACACAAAGCACAGAGAGTGAACCCTGAAACAACCTCGCCTCATTCCAGTTTATATTTGTCCAACTATTTTTATGTACCGCAAGTAATAGCTTTTATACGTTTTACTACATGGTATCGAATTAAATGCTTTTGTCACTACCACTACTACTACTACCTAACTACCACAGTGAACATCGAATGGTACCTCACTAGTATTCACCTCACGCTGCTCGAGCCATTAATATACCCTCTGTGTCCATGTATTGTTTTAATGGTTGGTACGCTCCTGGAGAGGCGAAACGTTGCTACAATAAATGTCACATTAGTTGCACTTTGTGTCCTTTTACTTTATTTTCATATTGACGGTAATTCTACCAACTTTATTACAATTGAAGTTAAAGTGACAGAATGGGCTTTAAAACAGTGCCAGGAGGTGAACGTAGGTGAAATGGGAGGGAAGGTCCTTCTCAAAAACCCATCCTTCACACTAGTAGAGTTGTTGAATTGATGGTCCCTGTACCAAGATACCCTTGTGTTGCAGTGTCAGACAGAATGAACATTAAAAATGGAGTATAAAATACCGACAGATTGTAGGTACGACACTATGGCAACAGTAGGTATCTTTATTTCGAAAACGTTACGCCTGAATGACATTAAAATGGTATAAAATACCGACAGTTGTTAGGTAAGACACATATGCAACAGTTAGGGTTATATTTATTATGAAACGTTTCGCCTACCAGTAGGCCATCTTCAGTCAAGTACAGAAAAGTTGATAGATAGATACTTGAAGAACGGATGTAAACAGTCCATCACCCTGTAAAGTTTTGAGGTGCTCAGTCGCCCTCATCAGGAGAAGAGCATTTGTTTCCATAGTATGGAAACGATATGAGAAGAAGTGACAGATGGAGATTTTATAGCGCCAGAGGTGAGACGTAGGCCCACCTAGGAGAGGTAAGACTCAGATGTTGAAAGGTTAGGTCCCTCTCAAACCCAGCCCCTCTCACTAGTTGGAAGTTGTCGAAGTTGATTTGCAGTCTGTACCAAGATACCCTTGTGTTGCAGAGTCTGACAGATGAAACATTAAACTGGTAAAAATACCGACATGTTGTTTAGGTAAACCCATATGCCAACAGTTAAGGGTGAGGGACTGATTACATCGTCTTCAAGTAACTTCTATCAACTTTTCTGTACAGACTGAAGAAGTCATACTGGTGTAGCGGAAACGTTTCATAATAAAGATACCTAATTGTGTCTTACCTAACAACCTGTCGGTATTTTTATACCATTTTAATGTTCAATCTGTCAGACACTGCACACCAAGGGTATCTTGGTACAGACCTGCAATCAACTTCGACAACTTCCACTAGTGAAGGGGCGGGTTGAGAGGGACCCTAACCTTTCAACATCTAGTTCTCACCTCTCCTAGTGCCTACGTCACACCTCCTGGCGCTTAAAAGCCTCCATCCTGTCACTTCTTCTCCATATTGTTCATACTAAGGAACAATGCTCTTCTCCAACTGAGGGCCTGACCACCTCAAAACTAAAGGGTGATGGACAGATTACAATCGTCCTTCAGTATCTTCTATCAACTTTTCTGTACATGACTGGAGAAAAAAAAAAAAAAAGAAGCCTACTGTGTATGCGAACCGTTTCATAATAAAGGATACCTAACTGGTTAATATGTTGTCTTACCTAACAACGTTTCGCCTACACAGTAGGCTTCTCAGCGAGTACTGAATAAGTTGATAGAAGCAAAAGATACTTGAAGAACGATGTAATCAGTCCAACACCCTTAAAAGTTTTGAGGTGGTCAGTCCCTCAGTCGGAGAAGCGCATTCTGTTCCCGTTGTCTTAAACAATATGAAGTTGAAGTGACAGAATGGCTTTATATAGTGCCATGAGGTGAGACGTAGGTTTGATTTGGGAGGGCAGGTCCTTCCAAACCACAGCCGTTCTCCACTATAGAGGTTGTTGAAAGTTGATGTCTGTACCAAGATACCCTTGTGTTTGCAGTGTCTGGACAGAATGAACATTAAAAGTAGGCGAACGTTTCGAAATAAAGATACCTAACTGTTGCTATGTGTTTGATTTTTTCTTACCTAACAATCTGTCGTATTTTATACCAATTTAATGTTCATTCTGTCAGACACTGCAACACAAGGGTATCTTGAGTAACAGACTCTCACCTCAACAACCATACTAGAGAAACGGCTGGGTTTGAGACAAGGACCAGCCCTCCCAAATCAACCTACGTCTCACCCCTGCACTATATAAAGCCCCATCTGTCCATAACTACTTCATATTGTTTCAGACAACTGGAACAAAGCTCTTCTCCAGACTGAGACTGACCAACTCAAAACTTTTAAGGTTGATGACTGAATACATCGACTTATCAAGTATCCTCTGCATCTAACAACTTTTCTGTACTCGACTGAAGAAGCCTACTGTGTAGGCGAAACGTTAAGATACCTAACTGTTGCATATGTTTCTACCTAACAATCCTGGTCCGGTATTTTATACATTATAAAATGTTCATTCTGTCAGACACTGCAACACAAGGGTATCTGTAACAAGACCATCAACCTTCAAACACCTCTATAGTGAGAACGGCTGGGTTTGAGAAGGACCCTGCCCTCCCCAAATCAACCTACGCCTCTCATCCTGGCACTATATAAACCCCCTTCTGTCCCTTCAACTTCATATTGTTTCAGACAACGGAACAATGCTCTTCTCCAGACTGGGGGAGGGACTGGGGACCACCTCAAAACTTTAAGGGTGATGGACTGATTAACATCGTCCTTCAAGTAACTTCTGCTTCTTATCAACTTTTCTGTAACTCGACTGAAGAAGCCTACTGTGTAGGCGAACGTTTTTCGAAATAAAGATACCTAACTGTTGCATATGTGTCTTACATCCCCTAACAATCGGGTCGGTTATTTTATACCATTTTAATGTCATTCCTGCTCAGACCACTGCAACAACAAGGTATCTTGTACAGACCATCAACTACAACAACCTCTACAAGTGAGAACGGCTGGGTATTTGAGAAGGACCTGCCTCACCAAATCACCTACTGTCTCACTCCTGGCACTATATAAACCCCATTCTGTCACTTCAACTCATTTGTTTCAGATCAACGGAACAATGCCTTCTCCAGACTGAGGACTGACCACCTCAAAACTTTAAGGGGATGGACTGATTCATCGTCTTCAAGTATCATCTGCTTCTATTCAACTTTTACTGTACTCGAGGAAAGAAGCCTACTGTGGAAGGCGAAACGTTTCGAAATAAGATACCTAACGTTGCATATGTGTCTTACCTAACATTCGTCGGAATTTTATACCATTTTAATGTTCATTCAGGAGTATGAGGTAAAACAGTCCCTCAGTACGCCTGGATTCGATTGTTCATCCATCAATCTTGTAAATTGATGGATGGATGGACGAACACATCGACTCCAGGCTGAGGACTGATTACCTCATACTCCTCCACTCCTTACGACGAGCGTCCATCCTCATTAACATATTTAATGTTCTTCCTCTTTGGGTATTGACTGATGAAGCCACTGTGTGGCGAAACGTTTCCTGAATAAAGATCCCATATGCTGCAAAAGTGTCCCTCAATCTTCAACTTGTCGGGTTCAACCCATTCATCACACACATAATTGGATTTAAGTTGGATAAATTTAGATTTAGAAAGGAATAGGTAAGTACTGGTTTCTAACAGAGTTAGTAGTGCCGTGGGAACAGACTTCCAGTGGGTGATAGAGCTATGGACCATTGGTAGCTTTAAGAAGAGACTGACAAATATATAGTGGGAGGGGCTGGGGTTGATTGTGTCCAGGGGTACAGAGTTATTTCTTGAGTAATTTAGGTAGATGTCGTTTAGATAAGACCCCTGCCTCGTATGGGCCCCAGTAGGCCTTCTGCAGTGTTCCTTACATTCTTATGTTCTTATTTTTCTTATGTTCTTACTTGAGCAGGACCTTTGGTAGTTTCAAGTAATTAGGTGGATAAGTACATGAGTGGGAGGGGTTGGAGTTGAGTGGACTTGCACATCGGGGCTTGTTTCTAGGGTGGCATTGAAAATTTGTTTGGTACAAACGTTAGTTTAGTGGGATGAATTGTAAAAGGATCCTGCCTAGTTTTTGGCCAACAGGCCCCTGCAGCATGTTCCCCTTTCTTATGTTCTTATATGGAACCTGAATTGAGCTGCATAATCTAGGTGAGGCCTACTAATGATGTATAAAGCTGCAATATAATGACCTCTGGATTCATGTTGCTTACACTTCTTGATATAAATCCCAGTAATCTAATTTGCCTATTACGTCGCTTTAGGCATTGGCATGTCGGTTGGGTATTGAAGTTGCTTGCTTCCCATAACCCCCAAGTCCTTTTCGCAATCTGTATAGGCTAAGTTTCTTACATTATTTAACTTATAAGTGCTAGGGTTATGGACACTCCCGAGCTTCCAGAACCTTGCATTTATCTACATTGAACTGCCTAGTAATGGGGCCAACAGGCCTGCAGCAGTGATCCTCCTTTCTTTATGTTCTTATAAGAAAGCAGGAACACTCCAGCAGGCCTACTGGCCCATGCTAGGCCGATACACCCACAGCCACTCCACCATGTTTAACCTATACTTTCTAAGCTATACAAGGTTTTAGCATCATGACTCTAACTCGAGAGTTTGTTTCCACTCATCCACAACTCTGTTACCAACCTTACTATTCCTGTATCGAAATAAAAAATTTCAACTTGAGCCCATTGATAGTAGTCCCTGTCCCCCTCCCTTTTGGCGACTGCGGCTACCTGTAATTTGGAAATAATCAGTTCGGGTGTGTTTTTTAAATGACACCAAGTGAAGTTATGCAATCCGCCGATGACATCGAACACTCACAGATACCGACATCCTGCCTGATAAAACCTCTCACTAACAACAAGAGCCGTGCAAGGCCAGACTTGTGCAGGACCCAGGTGGTCACGCCCACACTGCTGCAGTGCTTCCTCCATTGCCTCTGTCATGACCTTAATTAGAACCAAGGCAGGGGAAAAACCTGTGGGAGTGTGTAGAGTAACGGAGTGGGAGTGAAACTGTGAGGAGTGGGAGTGGCACTGGAGTATAGCCACTTGAATAAAGCAAAAATTCCACTTATGGGTCTTTGTTTATTACGCAGCAGCAAAGAGAGCGCTATCGTGCTATATCAAACTGACGATAAGCCAGTGCCGAGTGCCCTGGTTCACTGATAATGCCACACAAGCCGAGTGCCCCTGGCTCACTGTTAGTGCCAACACATGCCGAGTGCCCTGTTCACTGTCAGTGCCACACAGTGCCGTATGCCCTGGTATCACTGTTAGTGCCACATTGCCGAGTGCCCGTTCCGTTTAGTCCACAAGTTATCACAGTGACGATGACCTCAGCAACAGCCTTGAAAGTCAGCCAGTGTCGAGTGCCCTGCTTTTATACTGATAAGGACCACTGTCTATACACGGCAGTGACGGTGTGTTAACCGTCTGGGAAACGGTTTTACGTACGTGCTGCTACATCAATTAGTTGCATCAGCATATACATAAACACTCAACTGAAGCTTTATGCCCTTATGTGTCTGTTCCTTGTGTCACGGCCTGTATCACAGTTTCCTTGTGTCACGCCTGTGATCACTGTTCCTTGTGTCACAGCCTGTAAACACTGTTCCTTGTTCACGCCTGTAATAACTGTTCTTGTGTTAACGCCTGTATCACTGTTCCTTGTTCCAGGCCTGTATCACTGTTCCTCCTTGTGTCACGCCTGTATCACTTTTCCTTGTTTCACGCCTGTATCACTGTTCCTTGTGTCACGCCTTGTATCACTGTTCCTTGTGCACGCCTGTATCACTGTCCTTGTGTCACACCTGTATCACTGTTCCTTGTGTCACACATGTAATCACTGTTCCTTGTGTCCCTCGCCTGTATCACTGTTTCCTTTGTCACGCTGTATCACTGTTCCTTGTGTCACGCTTGTATCACAGTTCCTTGTGTCACACATGTATCTCTGTTTCCTTGTGCACGCCTGTATCACTGTCCTTGTGTCACCACATGTATTCCACTGTTCCTTGTGTCACGCTGTAATCACTGTTCCTTGTGTCACACATGTATCACTGTTCCTTGTGTCACGCCTGTATCACTGTTCCTTGTGTCACGCCAGTATCAATGTTCCTAGTGTCCCGACGCCTGTAATCACATGTTATCCTTGTGTCACACAAGTATCACTGTTCCTTGTGTCAACCTGTATAACTGTTCCTTGTTCACACAGATCAACTGTTCCTTGTGGTCTCGCTGTATCACAGTTCCTTGTGTCACGCCTGTAATCACTGTTCCTTGGTCACACCTGTACACTGTTCCTTGTGTCACATGTATCACTGTTCCTTGTGTCACGACGTATCACTGTCCTTGTGTCACAACCTGTACTCTGTTTCCTTGTGTCAGCACCTGTATCACTGTTCCTTGTTCACACCTGTATCACTGTTCTTGTTCACGCTTGTATCACTGTTTCCTTGTGTCACGCTTGTATCACTGTTCCTTTGTCACGCTTGTATCACTGTTCCTTGTGGTTCACGCTTGTATCACTGTTTCCCTTGTGTCACGCTTGTAATCACTGTTCCTTTGGTCACCTTGTATCACTGTTCCCTTGTTCACGCTTGATGCACTGTTCCTTGTGTCACGCTTGTATCACTGTTCCTTGTGTCACGCATGTATCACCTGTCCTTTGTCACGCTTGTATCACTGTTCCTTGTGTCACGCTTGTATCACTGTTCCTTGCGTCACGCTGGTATCACTGTTCCTTTGCGTCACGCTATGTATCACTGTTCCTTTGTGTCACGCTTGTATCACTGTTTCTTGTGTCACCCAGCATCACTGTTTCCTTGTGTCCGCCTGCACACTGTTTCCTTGAGGCAACGCCTGTATCAACACTGTTCCACTGTGTCAACGCTTTGTATCCACTGATCTTGTGTCACGCTTGTAACACTGTTCCTTGTGTCACGCCCCCCCCCTTTTTTTTTGGTTTAATCACGGTTCCTTGTGTCACGCCTGTTTCACGGTTCCTTGTGTCACGCTTGTATCACTGATCCTTGTGTCACGCCTGTATCACTTTTCCTTGTGTCACCGCCTGCATCACTGTTCCTTGTGTCACGCCTGTATTCACTGTATCCTGTGTCACGCTTGTATCACTGTTCCTTGTGTCACGCTTGTACATGTTCCCTTGTCACGCTTGTATCACTGTTCCTTGTGTCATGCTTGTATCTTGTTTTATGTTCACGCCTTATCACTGTTCATTGTGTCACACCTGTATCACTGTTCCCTTGTTGTCCACGCTGTATCACTGTTTCCTTGTCCACGCTTGGATCACTGTTCCTTGTTCACGCTATGTATTCACTGTTCCTTGTGTCACGCTTGGATCACTGTTCCGTTGATGAGATTAAGATACATGTGCAACACTGGTAATCTTTATTGAAGACGTATCGCCATCCAGTGGCTTTATCAATACAAATTCTAGGACATAACTTGAGACAGTAGAACTATGTACAAGAAGATGAGTATCATCCCCCTCAACCTAGGAGGTATGTTGCGAAGAGACCACGACTATGGTGCTCTTCGACTACTGCTAGGTTAGGGGACTGATTACCTCATCTCTGTATCATAGTATCTACTGTCTTCAAGTTAAGTCCTAGAATTGTATGATAAAGCCACTGGATGGCGAAACGTCTCAATAAAAACCCAGATGTTGCACATTGTCTTAATCTCATCTGTCGGTATTATATACCATTTCGTACCCATCACTGTTCCTTGCGTCACGCTGAGTACCACTCTTCCTTGGTCACGCCTGTACCACTGTTCCTTGTGTCACGGCCAGTATCTCTGCTATTCCTGTGTCACCCTTGTCACTGTTTATTTGGCGTCCACGCACAGTCTCCAACTTTACTTGAGTCATCGCCTGTATCAACTATTGATGATTGAGACACTTAACAGCATATGGGAATCCTGATTATTCAGTAAACGTTTCGCCACACAGTGGCTTCATCAGTCCAATACAAAAGGAAGCGTACGAGAAGGAGATATGAGTAATCAGTCCCTCGCCTGGAGTCGATGTGTTCAGACCCAATCAATCTTGTATAATGTACAGCATAGGGCCTAAAGAAGTGGCTTATATACTGTAGTGAGGTGAGGTGAAGCAGGCGGAGGCGGGGTCCTTAAAGTGGTACCATCCCTAGTCGAAGTAGTCTTCGTCCAAAGGTTGAACAAGTGTTAAGAATTCTTTGTAACAAGATCCCATGATGCTGCAGAGTCTGAAAGTTTTGATGAAATGTTTGTAAAACCGACAAGTTGAAGATTGAGACACTTATGCAGCATATGGGAAGTCTTTATTCTGGAAACGTTTCGCCACAACAGTGGCTTCATCAGTCCAATACAAAGAGGAAGGCGTAAGGAGAGAGGAGTATGAGGTTAATCAGTCCCATCAGCCTGGAGTCGATGTGTTCGAGTCCATCAATCTTGTAGAATGTACAGCATAAGGGCCGTAGACGTGGCTTATATACTGTAGTGAAGGTGAGGTGAAGCAGCGGAGGCGGTGTCATAGTGTACCATCCACTAGTCGAAGTAGTCTTCGTCCAAAGGTTGAACAAGTGTTTGAAGAATTCCATTGTCGATGAAGCCACTGCAGTGTTGGGGGGGGGTGGGCGAAACGTTTCCTGAATAAAGATTCCCATATGTTCTGCATAAGTGTCCTCAATCTTCACTTGTCGTTTTTTCAAAACCCTTCATCACAATGTAATCACTATTGTTCCTGTGTCTCGCCTATATCAACTCTGCGTCAAGCCTTTCTTTTCTGTATCACCTTCGCTTGAATATGTACCAGACTCGTATCAAGACTGTATTAAAGACTATAATAAATCAGATATCAGGACTATACTAAGGCTGTTTCAGTGTAAGCTTAATGAATAAACGGAACTATACCAAAAATCCCCACATAATGTGAGACCTTACGAACGACGTTTGGGTCCGACTTGGAACATCAACTACACACCGAAGCTCGAAGGGAAGGTGCCAGAATATGTATACGAGAACGGGGCTGACCTGAGTAGTAATAATGTTTTAGAGAGAAGGACACAGATCAAACTAATGTGATCATTTCTTGTGGCCAACGTTCACTCTCCAGAGCTCTTCAACAGTCATCCCTGTTAACTGGTCCCTCTGCCAAAACTGTCTACCATTCTTCATGCCCTTCACTGATGCCATGGCGACTGAGTCGGAAAACTCCAGGTCAATGTATATGTCACTGGGCCAGCTGATACCATAAGATTCAACCATCCAGTGTATATTTAGACAACCATTTTATAACACGCCAATATCTTTTGGAGTTTTAAGACTCGCTAGCCATGAGTTCTAACGCCCAACCTGTACCCTGTTTGTTTGCAGTGTGTTATTAAGGTTTCGTGAGTCGTTCTTAAATGTAATCTTAGTCCTGCTTTGTTTACGAATGAGTGCTTTCCTTTCTCATTACATGTTAAAACGAAAAGAGAAAAAAGGAACACTGCAACAGGCCTACTAACCCATGCGAAGCTGTTCCAAACGACCACCCCAGATTAGCCCATTGACCCACCTAGTCAGGTCCACTTTCCACTTAAGGAAGGAGCGACGGCATCAAACCTAGTAGCACAAGCTAACAGATCCAATCTCACACCCAACCGAACACCCACTCATGTATTAATCTAAACTTATTTTTAAAAACTAACACAACGCTTTAGCCTCTATAACTGTACTCGGAGTTTTTTCCACTCATCCACAACTCTATTACCAACCCATGCTTTCTATATCCATCTGAATCTGCTGGGTGCATGGCGGAAACCATTGCTGCGAGTCTGTCTTGCTTGGAAAATTTTCAGCACGCTATTTACATCCCCTTTATTTATTTCCTGTTTTCTTTATAACACCTCAGTCATACCCCCCTAAATTCTACGCCTTTCTAGTGAGTGCAGATTCAGGCCCCCTCAGTCTGTCCTTAAGTGGGCCTATCTTGTCCTAATCTTACTTCTACTTTGTACCTGAAAGAATCCTTTTGGTTAGTCTTTTCGAATCCCTTGCACCATAACATCATAATCCCTTTTGCTTTCTTATTCCCTGTTTTTATTCTGTCTTTAAATGAATATATTGATTTCTTAACTGCCCCATCCCGCACTTTCGATACGCCCTAAATATGCCGCCTCTTTTGACCAATGAGATGTTTTAGTGTATTGTTCATCCATTTGGATCATTTTTGTTAGATCTAATTCCTACTACGAACAAAAGCGTCTGGGCAGCTAGAACTATGTTTCTGAAAAATGTCATATTGGCAACCAAGATCACGTACATGACCCATATTCAGGTCATCCCCATTTAGCCCACCAGGTAATTTTTCAGTCCATGAAGTCGGCCAAGCATAAATAGCGGACAGAATTTGATTGCAGTTTAACTGGGTAATTCCATGATATATTGAAACTAAGTGATTTGTGATTACTTCTTCGAGGAACTGCGGACTGGAAATTCTTTTGGCTCTCAGAAGAAGCCAATAACTACCCCTTTTTAGTTCTTGTGTCATGGTGAGAGAAGAAATGTAGAAGATCGTTCTTGTAGATGGGTTTTCCCGGTGGGACTTTAAAAGAAAGTCTTTTTTTCCCCTGTGCGTAGAGACGTCGAGAAAAGGCAATTGGTTGTCCTTCTCCTCCTCTAGTGTAAATTTAATAGTACACCCACCAGTGGCTGTAGTACACCCACCAATGGCTGTGAGGAGGAGAAGGACAACCAGTTACCTTTCTCGACGTTCTCCTACGCACAGGGAAAAAGACTTTCTTTTAAAGTCTCCCGGAAACTATCTACAAGAACGACTTCTACATTTCTTCTCTCCCCAAATGACACAAGAACTAAAAGAGGGGTAGTTATTGGCTTCTTTCTGAAGCCTACAGAATTTCCAGTCCGCAGTTCCTCAAAGAAGAATGCACATACATCACCAACTCTTTTAGTTCACTACACTTTCCCCTCACTTCTTACGTGACTGGGAAACGTGCGACACGTATCCTCAGCAAGACCAACACCAGTCAAGTTGAAGAAAAGCCTCCAAGTTACATTGTTTTTACCGGTCAGCAACGTTCCCACTGTTTCAAAAACGTTTGACAGAAAAGGGGCCCTAAATATCTACCGGCTCTTCAATACTATTAGGAACCTGATACAAAAACCCCAAGCATGATTCTGGCCAAGTGCAGGAATTTACACTATACCATGTGGGGAGTGTGACAAAGTATATGTAGGGGAAACACCCAGATCCCTGGACATTAGGATCGCAGAACACAAAAAATGCTTGCGAAATGATGACCGCAAAAACGCGTGTGTTCAAGTAGGGACGATGTGGACACTCTTGAAAAATTTAATAAAGCTAAAATAGTGATTAAGAAGACGACTTAAGGGCGGAGAAGGAAATGCATTGAAGCTGCATATCACTGTCGTAAATACTATAAAGCAAAAATCCGGTTGTTACAGTATTTCCCGAATTCTAATCTACAGGATATTTACCCATCCTGGGAACTGCTGTTACATGATGTCAGCAGGTCCCCCTTACATGCCACCCCCTAGTTCCCTACTACTACACTCACCACGGTCACTTCACCCGACCTTTCCACTATATATTGCGTATATTAGGAACGAAGAAGCACCGTGCGATGTTTCTTATAAATTCCTTAACTGTTTATAAGCGTTTTTTTTCCAATCTTGTCGGTTTTCACCATACCATTCCTCAGGTCTTGGATGTCTAGAGGACAGGAAAATGCAGAGTAGGTAGAAGATTTGCAAAACCTTGACGAGTGGGCACGGTGTAATGTGACAAAATGCGGGATAAAGGAATAACGATAAAAGTTGGTTAAAAGCATCTATAGCTTCCTAATAAATAGAACACAAAGAGTAATGTAAACAGAGTAAAGTCTTTTAAAGGCAGCATTAGTGAAAAACTTCTGTTCCACAAAGGTGCAGGGACTCGCCCCATCCTGGTCCCTTATCCTCATGTTTAACAGAGATGTCAAGATGTCAAGAGGACATAACCAAATTCTTTTAAATGGGCCGCGGAAAATGATATGAAGTTCAATGAAGAGAAATTTCAGTTACACCTATTTGGAAAACTCGAAGGGAAAATTTAAAAATATATCGAAGTATAAAATACACCCCCAAACCCCACAATAGAGCGAAAAAAATAATGTGAAGGACCAGGATATGATAATCTCAGAGGATCTCACTTTGAAAGGCCACAACAATGTATCTATCACTCTGCGAGAAAAATGATTGGATGGATATTTGGGAAAAATTCAAAACTTAGGGATACCAAGGCCATGATGATTCTCTTCAATTCGGGTTCTTTCTAGGCTGAAATATTGCTGTTTCACTAACGGCCCCTGTCAAGGCTGGTGAAATTGCTGACTTGGGGAAAGAAGAAAT
>NW_026507403.1:0-32516 GCF_026875155.1 Cherax quadricarinatus
GGAGGAGTGAAGTGGCTACACGTGAGAAGGGGGAGTGAAGTGGCTACACGGAAAACAGGGAGGAGGAGTGGCTAACGGAGACAGGGGGAGTGAAGCTGGCTAACAGGAAAACGGGGGGAGGGGGAAGTGGTACACAGGAAACAGGGAGGAGTGAAATGGTAAAGGAAAACGGGGGAGTGAAGGGTAACAGGGGGACAGGGAGGGGGTGAAGCTGGTAAAGGGGGACAGGGGAGAGTGAAGCTGGCTACACGTGGACGGGAGGAGTGAAAACGGTACACAGTGAAAGGGGGGGGTGAGTGGCTACAAGTGAGAAAGGGAGGAGTGAAACGGTACACAGGAAAACCGGGGGGTGAAGTGGCTAACCCGGGGAAGGGAGGAGTGAAGCTGGGTACACAGGAAAACAGGGGGGTTTAAGTGGTACACGGAGACAGGGGGGAGTGAAGTGGGACACGGAGACGGGGAGTGAAGCTGGCCCAACAGGAGACAGGGGGTGAAAACTGGCTACACAGTAGACAGGGAGGAGTGAAGCTGGCTACACAGGAGACAGGGGAGGAGTGAAGCTGGCTACACAGGAAGACAGTGGAGGGAACGGAAGGGGAGGAGTGAAGTGGCTAACAGGAAGACAGGGGAGGAGTGAAGCTGGCTACACAGGAGACAGGGAGGAGTGAAGCTGGTACACAGGGAGACAGGGAGGAGTGAAGCTGGCTACCACAATGAGACAGGGAGGGTGGGGGGGGGAGTGAAGCTGGCTACAACAAGTGAGTACGGGGAGAGTAAAAGTGGCTACACAGTGAGACAGGGGAGGAAGTGAAGCTGGCTACACAGTGAGACAGGGAGGAGAGAAGCTGGTACACAGTGAGAAAGGAGAGTAAGTGGCTACAACAGTGAGAAGGGCGGAGTAAAGCGGGCTACCCAGTGAGACGGGGAGGAGTAAAGCTGGCTAAACAGTGAAGACATGGAGGAGTGAAAGTGGCTACACAGTAGAGACAGGGAGGGAGTGAAGCTGGCTACCACAGTGAGGACAGGGGGAGGAGTGAAGCTGGCTACACAGGAGAAGGAGGAGTGAAGCTGGCTAACGTGAGAAAAAACAGGGAGGAGTGAAGCTGGCTACACAGTGAGACAGGGAGGAGTGAAGTGCTACACAGGAAGACAGGGAGGAGTTGAGCTTGCTACACAGTGAGACAGGGAGGAGTGAAAGCATGGCTACACAGTGAGACTGGTAGAGTGAAGCTGGCTTTCACAGGAAGACAGGGAGGACGTGAAGCTGGCTACACAGTGAGACAGGGGAGGAGGGAAGGCTGGCTACACGTGAGACAGGGAGAAGTTAAAGCTGGCTACACAGTGGACAGGGGGAGTACGCTGGCTACACAGTGAGACAGGAGGAGTGAAGCTGGCTACACAGTTGAGACAGGGAAGAGTTGGAAGCTGGCTACACGGGAAAGACAGGAGGAGAGAAGTGGTACACAGGAGACAGGGAGGAGTGAGTGGCTACACAGCGAGGACAGGGATGTGTGAGATGGCTTACACAGTGAGACAGGGAGGAGTGAAGCTGGCTACACAGGGAGACAGGGAGGAGTCAGATGGCTACACAGGGAGGACAGGGATGAGTGAAGCTGGCTACACAGGGATGGACAGGGAGGAGTCAAGCTGGCTAACACAGGGAGACAGGGAGGAGGTGAGCTGGCTACACAGGGGACAGGGAGGAGTCAAGTGGGCAACACCGGGAACAGGGAGGAGATGAAGCTGGCTACACTGGGAGACGGCTCTAGCCTTATTTGGGAGTACCACCAACAAGCCTCCTGGAAGACCGTTTAAAAAACCTCCGAAACAGGTGATGAGAAAACCAGTGTGTAATCTGATACCATGAGTTTCAGCAGACTACTATTATAAATGCAACCCTCCTTGGGTAAAAAATATAATAATTTGTTTTCCAGTTTCACGGAAATGTTTATTAAACCAGTGCAATAAACCACGCCCCAGTTAGTGTTTCTACCCGACAGCAACAACAAATCAAGCGTAAGTAAAGGACTATTAAACCAAGTAAAGGAATACTTAAATAACAAAAAGGCACATACGTGACTGGAACGATACACAAATAACCGCACATGAAGAGAGAAGGTTACGACGACGTTTCGGTCCGTCTTGGTCTTTGTCAATTGTCCAAGTCGGACGAAACGTTCGTCGTAGCTACTCTCTTTTATGTGCGGGTTATTTGTGTAAAGATTACTTTGTGGTCAGGGAAGGAAGAACCAGGCAGCGAGATAGTGAAGTTTGTAGTGTAACGTCGAAGTAAAGTGAACTATCATGTGTTGTTATTGTAGTCGTATAGTAGTAGCTGTAGTAGTTGTAGTTAGTAGCTGTAGTAGTTGTACTAGTAGCTGTAGTAGGTGTAGTAGTAGCTGTAGTAGTTGTAGTAAGTAGCTGTTAGTAGGTGTAGTAGTAGTTGTGACGTAGATGTAGTAGTTGTAGAAGTAGCTGTAGTAGTAGCTGTAGGTGTAGTAGTAAGCTGTATGTGTAGTAGTAGCTGTAGTAGTTGTAGTACGTAGCTGTATTCGTGTAGTAGTTAGTAGTTGTATAAGTAGCTGTAGTAGTTTGTAGATTAGCTGTAGTAGTAGCTGTAGGTGTAGTAGTTGCTGTAGGTGTAGTAGTAGCTGTAGTAGTTGTGTAGTAGCTGTAGTAGGTGTGCACCCCCCCCCCCCCCCCCCCCCCCCCCCCTGTAGTTGTGAAGTAGCAGTTAGTAGTTGTAAGAAGTAGCTGTAGTAGTAGCTGTAGGTGTAGTAGTAGCTGTAGGTGTGTAGTAGCATGTAGAGTAGTTGTAGAGTAGCTGTAGTAGTTGTGTAGAAGTAGCTGTAGTAGGTGTAAGTAGTAGTGTGTAGTTTGTAGTAGTAGCTGTAGTAGTTGTAGAAGATATAGCTGTAGTAGTAGCTGTAGTGTAGTAGTTGCTGTATAGTAGTTGTAGGAGTAGATGTAAGTGTAGAGTTAGTAGCTGTAGTAGTGTAGTATTAAACTGTAGTAGTTGTAGTAGTAGCTGTAGGGTAGGTGTAGTAGTAGCTGATAGTAGTTGTAAGTAGTGCTGTAGTAGTTGTGAGTTTGTAGACTGTTAGTAGATTGTGTAGTAGCTGTAGAAGTTGTAGTAGTAGCTGTAGTAGTAGTAGTAGGCTGTAGTAGTTGTAGTAGTAGTAAGTAGTTATAGTTGTAGTAGCAGTAGTTGTAGTAAGCAGATAGTAGTTTACTGTTATAGTAGTATAGTATTAATAGGAGTATATAAGTACGTAGTGGTTAAAGTACGTTAGACATCTTTTGGAATGACAGGTAGCGAAGTCGTTGCAGGGGGTAGGGGCGTAGGGGGCGGGCGCAGTGGGACAGTGGGCAAGGGGGTGTAAGGGAGAGCAAACTTCTCCGGTGCCCCAAGAGTACAAATGAGACAAGATGATAGCATGGGTCCCTGAGTGAGTCCTTCAGGTACATTTGCAATGTCATATTGACGACTACGAGCCAGGGGAGGTTGGAGAGGGGTGAGGTCAAGGACGGAGGGAAGAGGGAGGTAGGGGTTGAGGAAGGACGGGACGAGGCGGGAGGGTGAGGAAGGACGGGAAGAGGCGGACGGGGAGAGGGGTGAGGAAGGACCGGGAAGAGGCGGGGGAGGGGTGAGGAAAGTCGGGAAGATGCGGGGAAGGGGTGAGACGGCGGGGAAGATGCGGGGACGGGGGTGAGGAAAGCCGGGAAGATGCGGGGAGGGGCGAGGAAGGACGGGAGATGCGGGGAAGAGGGGGTGAGGAAGCGGGAAGATGCGGGGAGGGGGTGAGAAAGGAATAGGGAAAAGATTGCGGGGAAGGGGGTGAGAAGGACGGAAGAGGCGGGGGAGGGGGTGGGAAGGGACGGGAAGAGGCGGGAGGGAAGATGGGTTTAGGAAAAGATGGGGAGGACCGAGCTGGACCTTTAGAGAAAGAAATTGGCAGGGGTTGGCAGCAGGCGATGGCAAGCCGGGATGTCAGCCAGGAGAGTTAATGGGTAAGACTGTGCAACATCCTAAGGAACATAGGATTTCTCGTACATAATTTTAGGCAAATTTTCGATATTCTAAATTTGGTCAGGTAGGTCAGGTCAGGTCAGGTCAGGTCAGGTCAGGGTCAGGTCAGGTCAGGTCAGGTAGGCTCAGGTTAGGTTATGGCTATATTAGAAAAGCCAGGCAATGTTAGTTAGGTTCGGTTTGTTTAAGTCAGATACCTTGGTATACCAACAAACAAGGGTTACAAGAGAATGACAGTATAATACGGCGAATAAAACAAATACTCAGCGAAAACAGTGAGTTCTGATTCCAGTGTCACAGATCACCCATTCCCAGTGTTCACAGTCCACCCATTTCAGTGTCCAGTCACCCATTTGAAGTTCATAGCGAAACTGATACAGTGACGTTTGGTGAGATTCGCATGAATACCAGCAAGTGCAGATTCGCAGATTTTTTTGGTTGTCATTAAACTGCACTTGGAAGATGGTAGTTGCTGACAGGTCTTGGTACAGGCTTACCGGTGGGTCCGTACTTCCGTGGATGGACCGCTGCTCCGTAGGTGGACCACTGGCAGCAAGATATGTGGACCTTGTGTGTCGTTCCAATCACGGTGTTGTGCCTTTGTAGCTGTATTGGACTTTGTTTTCCCCTCTTTAAAATACCTTGATTACCCGTGGGTCTACCTTCCGCCTGGCCTTGACGCAATTGCGTCGCCGAACCGAACAATTCTCCCATCACTATTCAGATGACGCAACTTTGCGTCACAAGCTCGAAAGCCCTATAACAACAACAACAGCAACAACGACTAACAACACGCAAATTCAAACGGCACCGAATAATTAATGATCTTCTTGTTTAAACATCGCTAACAACATTTAGATAATTAAGTGCCAGTTGGAATACTCTGCCTGCTCGAACTTGTACAGGAGCGGGTGGTGGGCTTAGCTGAAACTACACCCACCACCACCTCAGCTGCTACACCACACCAATCTGCTCACCTCCACACAGCTGCTGCATCACCACCACACAGCTGCTAATCACCACCACCAACAGCTGTTGCAAAACCACCACCCACGGACACAGCTTCTGCATCACCATCAAAAAAAACCAAGCTGTCGCACCACCTCCGCCACAGCTGCTGCACCCCAACAGAGCTGCACGTCCTGCACCTCAGCTGCTGCACCACCACACAGTGTTGCATCACCACACCGCAGATGTTGCATCACCACCACCGCAGCCTGCTGCATCACCACCACACCCACCGCTGCTACATCACCACCACCACCCACAGCTGACTGCACCACACACACCTGCGGCACCGTCACCCTCACAGCTGCTGCACCACCCCCTCATCACAGCTGCTACACCGCACCTCAGCTGCACCATACCACCACAGCTGCTGCACCACACCACCACACCTGTTGCACCTCCACCACAGCCGCTGCAACTACATCACCCACCACCACTACCACACCACAACTGCTGCCACGCCACCACAGCCTGTGCACCACCAGAGCTCACCACTACCAAAGCTGCTGCACCATCGACGCCATCACTACACAGCTGCTGCACTACCAGCGCTCACCATTACCAAGCTGCTGCAACCATCTAGGACTCTCTTCCACAACTGCTGCACTACCAGAGCTCACACTACCACAGCTGCTGCAACATCAGACATCACTTTCCACAGCTGCTGCACTACCAGAGCTCTCACTATCACTGCACACCTGGATCACCACTATCACTGCACACTGAGATCACTCTTTCTTACGCACACCTGGAGTTCACCACTATTCACTGCACCAATTAGATCACACTACCATGCACTCTGAGAATCTCAATACCACTGCACCAACTGGATCCCACTACCCTACACCACCTGAGATCACTACCACTGCACAACCTGAGATCACCACTATCACTGCACCACTGAGATCACTATATACTGCACCACCTGAGTTCACCACTTGCACAGCAACCACTTAGATCACCACTTACCATTGCACCACTAAGATCACCACTTACACTGCACACCTGAGATCACTCTACAATTGACACCACTACCACTGCACCACTTGGAGCAACCACTACCACTGCACCACTGAGGTAGTTAATTTCAGTTGCTATTGCAAACAACAGAGGTTATTGTTGTGTTGTGGTATTTTTGTTTGTTAATGGAGAGAAACTACTTGACGACCAGTGGCGCCAGTTCTGATGACAGACACCATGGTGGGGACAGTGGTGACTTACGAGCGGGGACAGTGGTTGTTCGAACTGGGGACAGTGGTGACTACGAGCTGGGTCAGTGGTGGTGACTACGAGCTGGGGACAGTGGTGACTACGAGCTTCGGACGGTGACTACGAGCGGGTTCGGTGTCCGTAGTTCGATCGCGTGCGCACTCAGCGCTCACACTGAGGTCCGGGTTTCAAATCTCCTCCTAGTAACGGCTGGAAAACATTAGTGACGTGTTTCCATAAGACACCTGCTGTCCCTTGTCCTGTTCACCATCAGTTGAAGGGGTACTGGGTGTTAGTCGACTGCTGAGGATCGCTCCTGCAGTGACCAAAAATGACCTAATTAGGCCCGGAATTGCTCAGCATAACAAGGGGCTTTTATATCGCAGGATGTATTGATGTCAGTAGAGCTGTATACCTTGTACATGTATTGTAGTAAGTAACGATATTCGTATTATTTATTATTATTTTTTATTTTATTATTATTTTAAAAAGAACAAGCTGGAGGTGGGGCCTCTTGAACCATGTGACCGTGCTAGGATCAGTGGACTGAATTGGTACTGAGAACGTTCTCAGATGCTTTAGGCCAAGAGGCTAACGGTATCTAGAGCCCCATTAGTTACTTTTAGCCCGGAGGTCCTCTGATAAGAAGCATTACAGTCCTCTGTAAAACATTTCGACTAGAGGTCTTATAATTACTGATGCCTTCTTCGTGGAATATCTAATATTTTTGGGTAATAGAAACTTTCGGCGTTTGTTTGTTTGTGATGGTGTGCAATTAGCATCGTGTGAGTGATTCCGCTTGTTGTTCAGGCTCTATACATGAGCCTAGTGTTAGAGTAATGAGGAAAACAAGCGCCTCGGTAATTATGCGGTTGTGTAAATGAGGGTAATTAGCAAGAAACAATACAAGTAGCTTGGGAAACTTGTGTTTGAGATCGTGTGGGTGACTCTTTAATATTAACATAACCAGTGTACATTTTTATGATTATGTCTGCGGGTTGTCACTAAGGTATGTGCACAGATGTTTAGTTGTCTATTAAACTGTCGGTTTAAGATCCATGGAAACACTTGTGTATCTTTACTCTCGGATGTTCACCAACAGTGGCTTTATCAGTTTAGTAGGAAAACACTAGGGCAGTGAAGGAAAACACTAGGGGTTGACGTAGAAGTGGATACAATAGTTATGGTGATGAAATTCTCAGCCTGGAAGAAAAAGTGTACAGGTCCATCTGTCATGATATGAATCTAAAAGTGCATTCTTTTTAGTGTAAAGACCTGGTGTGTTACTCAGGAAGCTGTTTGTTGCAAATTAACAAAAATTCACCCGGTGTTTGTATGAGTGTGTGTGTGTGTGTGTGTGTGTCGTGTGTGTGGGGTTGGTGTGTGTGTGTGTGTGTGTGTGTGTGTGTGTGTGTGTGTGTGTGTGTGTTATGTGTGGTGTGTATGTTTTAGCCATAACGCTTTGTGTGTAGTTTTGCGGCACTTCTTACTTTTATCTGGCAACAGTCTGTATGGGAGTGTCGCCTGGCAGTAGGTCCTGCCTTCTTGCTCAACACTTTGTGTATGGCTATGTAAGACAGGTATGCTCTAACCAATATTTACTTGGTGAATACTGGGAATGCAGGTACAAGCCCCTACGTCTTGCCCCCACCAGGAAATCAAACTCAGATCAATCTTGTGATCCGAGTGGCTGTTACACTCTTAAATTACGGAATTTACTTCGTTAATATTTAATGTTAAATTTCGTACCCAAGAAGTCTTCCTAGATATAACTTACATTGTTGATACTATTTCATTAACGTGTCTTCGTAGAGAATTAATCCTTTTTACGATCCTGCATGTAGAAAATTATGCGATCCATGGCGTTCGTTTTTTTGGGTTCATGGTATTTTTTTTTTTGGGTCCATGAGGGTACTTTTGTTCAGGTTCATTGTGTCCTTTTTGTTGTCAGTTACGTCCTTTTTATTGACCAATGGCTTTCATTTGGAGGTCCAATCGCATTCGTTGTTGGTCCAATACGTCCTATAATGGGTAAGCAGGTCCCTTTGTGGTCCACTGCGTTTCGTGTGTTGGGTCCAAAACCTCTGTTGCGTTAGTTCAAGGCTTCGTCTTGGCTGGAGTGAGGTCCAAAACTGGACCATGAGTTGTGTCCCAGAGCTTTCATTCAGATTCTCTGAAGTAGCGCATTTTCTTTCGCCTTGTTTCTTCAGGTCTGGTAAAGCTAAAACTGTTTTCCTTGGTGGTGAATCCTTGTCTTCTTGTCGATTACTGACAAGGACGAATGAGACGCGTACAACACCTGGGTATCTTTAATGTGAAGAGTACGTGCACGACTGGCATGTTTTTTTTTTTTTTGCAATTCATGACGGAGATTATAACATATAGAAAGGGGAGATGAGGCAATCAAATCTTTCAGGTTTGATCAGTTGAAAAGTACTGAGGAACTAGACACCTGTCAATGCTGAAGAATTAGGCCACTGCCAAAGGCAGCGGGACTAGGAACCTATCAAACGCAGAGGGACAGAACACCTATCAAGCAGAGGGACTGAAACACCTATCACGCAGGAGGGATCTGAACACCTATCAAGGCAGAGGGACGGAACACCTATCAAGGCAGGGGGATGAACACCTATCAGGTAGAGGGACTGAACACCTATCAAGGCAGAGGGACTTGGAACCTATAAGGCAGTGGGATGAACACCTATCAAGGCAGAGGACTGAAACAACCTATCAAGGCGAGGGACTGAAACACCTATCAAGGCAGAGGGACTGAACACCTATAAGGCAGATGGACGAAACACTATCAAGCAGAGGGACTGGACACTATCAAGGCAGAGGACTGAAACCTATCAGGCAGAGGGACTGAACACTATTCAGGCAGAGGGGTAATGAACACATATCAAGGCAGAGGCGACTGAACACCGATCAAAGGCTAGAGGGACTGAACACTTATCAAGGTAGAGGGACTGATTAACTTCATCTTAAACAGTTGGCGAAAATTCATATATTAATACCCCAATGCTAATATGATCTTATTGAACTTGGTCGGCGCTGTATTTCTGGCTGTGTGCGCATGATCGTTGACGCTCTGAGAGAGGCTTTGGCATGTGTTTTGACGTCTGAGAGAGGCGTTGATGTGTTGACGCTTGAGAGAGGCGTTGCATGTGTTGACCGCTCTGAGAGTGGCGATGATGTGTGACGCTCTGAGAGAGGCGTTGCATGTGTGACGCTCTGAGAGAGGCGTTGGCATGTGTTGACGCTCTGATAGAGGCGTTGCATGTGTTGACGCTCTGCGAGAGGCGTGCATGTGTTGACGCTCTGAGAGAGGCGTTGCATGTGTTGACTCTGAGAGAGGCGTTGCATGTGTGACGTTGAGAGAGGCGTTGCTTGTGTTGACGCTCTGAGGTGAGGCGTTGCTTGTGTTGCGTTGAGATAGGCGTTGCATGTGTTGACGCTCTGAGGAGGCGTTGCATGTGTTTGACGCTCTGAGCGAGCGTTGCATTGTGTTGACGCTCTGAGATGAGGCGTTTGCATGTGTGAGCTCTGAGAGAGCGTTTGATGTGTTGACGCTCTGAGAGAGGGTTGCATGTGTTGACGCTCTGAGAGAGGCGTTGCATGTGTTGACCCTCCTGAGAGAGGCGATGCATGTGTTGACGATCTGAGAGAGGCGTTGATGTGTTGACGCGCTGAGAGAGGCGTTGCATGTGTTGACGCTCTGAGAGAGGCGTTGAGTGTGTAGACGCTCTGAGAGAGGCGTTGCATGTGTTGACGCTCTGAGAGAGAGATTTTACCTGGGAGAGGTTTTGGGGTCAACGCCCTCTGCGGGCGGTCTGAAGACCAGGGCCCAGTTCATCGAACACTTCGTGTACGTCCGATTTTGTGACAAGACAAAGTCACAAATTTCTCGCTGACGGAAAAAATAATCCAAATTTCCTCAGTTTGGAGAGAAAAAATCTAGAAGACGTTTTATCATCTTCCTGGATTTATTATTAGCAGGTTGAGAGAGTTTTAGGACATTCGGGGATGATGCTGGAGGAGGCGGACGTTTCGAGCAGGTCCTTGGAGAGCTGTGAGACGACCCGGTTCGCCATGGCGTCGCCTGGCGTCGCTGGCGTCGCCTCGCAATATGGGGAAATAAGACCAACAGTCTTAATTTCCTTAGTAGTCTAGTCTTAATCGCTATGTTTACAGGCAGGTTTTAATTTTTTTCGGCAAGTGATGTCTTATCTATGCCAGGCAGCAGACGTGCATGCCAGGTGAGATGTCTTTGAGCCACCTTTCGTGTGTGTATACACGCAAAGTGCACACACACACCCACACACACACACACACAAACACACAACACACACACACACGTGTGTCAAAACCGGGATAATCATCACATGAAATTCTAACTGTGTAGTACATCATAACATTCATCTTTCTCTCCTCTCCTCTTTCCTTCCTCTCCCTTTTATTCTTACCACTCTCTCTCTCTCTCTCTCTCTTTCTCTCTCTCTCTTCTTCTCTCTCTCTCCTCTCTCTCTCTCCTTCTCTCTCTCTTCTTTCTTTCAAGGAGGTTTAAAAGTGAGAGAGACATTAAAAGATGCTTATCATAATAAAATCTCACTCCACGTGTTATTTTTTGCTCACTCCAGCAACTTTACTTCCCCGCCCAGCCCGCCCCGCCCAGCCCCCGCCAGGGACCCCACCAGCCCGCCAGCCCCTCCAGCCCCGCCCGCCTTGATGGGCAGAAGGAAAATGTTTAGGGGGGAAGGTGGGGAGGTGAGATGTTGGATGAGTGGAAGTTGGTTGGTGAGTGGGCTGATGGGAGGGTGAGTGGGCTGATTGGCGGGTGGGCGGGCAGATGGGCGGGTTGGGTGGGTCAGGCGTGGGATAGTGGAGCAATGATGGAGTAATAAATCCATCCCTTCCTTGTCCTCCTCCTCCTCTTTCTCCCTTCTCCTCCCCCTCCATCCTCCTCCATCCTCCCTCCACCACCTTCTCCCCCTCCATCCTCCTCCACCTCCCCCCTCCCCCACCTTCTCCCCCTCCATCCTCCTCCACCTCCCCTCCCCCCCACTTTCTCTCCCTCCCTCCTCCTTCACCTCATCCCACATTCTCACCACCTCTTCCACTCCACACCACTCCTCCAGCACCACCACTCCTCCAGCACCACCACCTCCTCACCACCCACCTCACCCACCACCACCATCTCCTCCACCACCACCACCCCTCCTTCCAGCACCACCACCTCCTCCAGCACCACACCTCCTCCAGCACCACAACTCCTCCACCACCCACCAACTCCTCAGCACCACCACCACCTCCACCACCACACTCCTCCACCACCACCACCTCCTCCACCACCAACACTCCACCACCAGCACCACCACCTCAGACCACCACCTCCAGCACCACCACGCCAGCACCACCACCTCCCCACTCCTCCAGCACCACCACCTCAGCAACCCACCACTCAGCCACCTCACCTCGCACAACCCACCTCCAGCACCACACCTCCTCCACTCCTCCCGCACACCACTCAGCACCCACCCTCAAGCACCACACCTCCAGCCCACCATCCAGCACCACCACCTCTCCACCTCCTCCAGCACTCCACTCCAGCACCACACTCAGCACCACCACTCCAGCACCACCACCTCCTCACCTCCTCCAGAAACCACACTCCAGTACCACCACCTCAGCAACCACCACCTCCAGCACCACACCTCCAGCACCACCCCTCCAAGCACACCACTGCTGCTGAGGGTAAGTACGTACCTTCGGGTTCACAGGCTCAAGATCGCCACATCCTCTTTCAATCTTCAAACAAGTAGGCAAAAAAACAAAAAAAAAAAACACCGTACCACACTTGTTGGACTTACTTCTGTGATGTGTGTGTGGGTGTGGTGTGTGTGTGTTGTGGTGTGTGTGTGTGTGTACTCACCTAGTTGTACTCACCTAGTTGAAGGGTTGCGGGGGGTCGAGTCGATTCCAGGCCCGACTCTCACTGATCTCTACTAGCCTCACTCTCCTGAGCCGTGAGCTAAATTTTCATACCTCTGCTTAAAGCTTAAGTATGGATCCTGCCCTCACTAATCGCTTCCAAACTATTCACTTACTGACTATCTGTGGGGTGGACTGAAGAATACTCCTAAATCCCTGTGATTCATTCTGTGTCTTCAGCTCAACTGTGTCCCCCTTGTTACTGTGTCCAATCTCTGGAACCATCCCTGTCTTTGTCCACCTTGTTCAATTCCTCTCAGTATTTTTGTAAGTCGTTATCATGTCCCCCCTATCTCTCCTGTCCACCAGTGTCGACAGGTTTTGATTCCCTTAACCTCTCCTACGTAGGACCTACCTCTTGCATGGGACCATTCTTGTTGCAAACCTTTGCACTTTCTCTAGTTTTTTTACGAGGCTTGGTATGTGTGGGTTCACATGGTGCCGCACATACTCCAATATGGGCCTAACGTACACGGAGTACAGGGGGCCTGAATGATTCCTAATTAAGATGTCGGAATGCTGTTCGAGTTTGCTATGCGCCCATCTGCAGCCCGCAGAGTTGTGAGTGTGAGGTGTGTGTGGTGTGTGTTTGAGTGTGAGTAGTGTGCAGTTGTTTTGAGTGATATTTAGTATATTGAGTAATTGTGGAGTCAGTGTGTGTTGTGTGTTTATTGTATGTGTATGTGTGTGTGTGTATGTGTGGTGTGTGTGTGTGTGTGTATGTGTGTGTGTATGTGTGAGGTGTGTGTACGTAAGTATGTGTGTGTGTGTGTGTGTGTGTGTGTGTGTGACTGTGTGTGTGTGTGTGTGTGTGTGTGTGTGTGTGTGTGTGTTTTAGATGGCATTAATGTTTGCACTCACCTGAATGGGGTTTGGCTCTAGCTTTTGGTCCTTCTTTCTGACCATCAGTGAGAAGAAAAAGGAGAATTATACGGGGCAGGAGAAGCGAAAGAAATAGGACGAAATAAGGTGGCATAAAACAAGGGAGTAAGGGAACGTAAGAAAATAGGGGATGAAAAGGGAATAAGAACAGTGAACAATAAATGGACAAGGAAAAAGGGATAAAAAAAGAGAAACAAGAAAAGAGGAATGAGAAAAAGCGGCTTAAAAAAGGAAATAAAAAGAGAAATAAGTAAAAGTGGAATAAGAAAAGAGGAATAAAAAGAACAATAGGAGAAAGAGGAACATGAAAAGGAGGAATAAAAAAAGGGAACAAGGAAAGAAAGAGAACAAAAAAAGAGGAGCAAGAAATAGAACAAGAAAAGAAAGAACAGAAAAAAAGAAACAGCAAAGAAGAACAAGAACACAGAAACAAGAAAAGAGGAACAGAAACAGAAAACAAGATAAGAAGAACAACAAAAACAGAAACAGAAAGAACAAGAAAGAGGTGACAATAAAAAAGGAACTGAAAACGGAACAAGGAAAAAGAAACAAAGAAAAGGGGAAAAGAAAACCAAACAAGAAAATAGGAACAAGGTAAAAGAGGAACAAGAAAGAGGAAACATGAAAAAACGGGAACAAGAAGGAACAAAGCATGAGTACAGAAAAGAGAACAAGAAAAAGAGGAACAAGTAAAAGAAACAAGGAAAAAGATGAACAAGAAAAAAGAACAAGAAAAGAGGAACAAGAAACAAGGAACATGTAATAAACGGAAACAAGAAAACAGAAAACACGAAAAGGAGGAACAGGAAAACAGAAACAAGAACATAGTGGAACAAGAAAAGAGGTACAAGAAAAGAGGAACAAGAAAACAGAACAAGAAAATAGGAACAAGAAAAGAGGAACAAAAAAGAGGAACAAGAAAAGAGGAACAAGAAAAGAGGATACATGAAAAAACGGAAACAGGTGGAAATAAAAAAGAGGAATAAGAAAAAGAGATATTAATCAAAAGGGGAGCAAGAAAAGGGTTAAGAAAAAAGGTTATTGGAAACGTATTTCCCCTTACAGCTTCACTTAAGACATCCATCCATAACATCCACGTCTTGAAGTACAACAATAATAATATAATAATAATAATAATATAATAATACTAATAATAACAATAATAATAATAATAATAATAATAATAATAAATACAATAATAATAATAATAATATAAAAATAATAATAATAATCGCTCTAACAGCCCCAACATTTATTACCACCAGGAATTTACATAGAATATTCCCCTGATACCATGGGGCCGATAACGGCGGAGGTAATTACTGAAGATTATATTTGAAAAGAACGTTGATAAACGCTTAAGTGTAATCTTGAGGTGATAAGATAGTGTTAAGATTTTGGAATTATCCTCTTTGCCCCCCATAGATGATAAATTGCGCCACGCGCCCATTTTACCGCCAACTGCCGCCACTTCTGTGGCGACGAGAGTCAGCGTTAGTTTACCAAAAAAAAAAAAAAAAGTGAGGGCCATGAAAAAGGACCAAATAATCCACGAGGACCATGATTGACTTTGCAATCGACGGGGCCAGGAGAGACCATACCCCATGGTGGCCAAGATGTCAGAACAGCCTGATGAAACCCAGATTACTTGTATGGGCCACGACGGACCCTAGGAACCCATATGGACCAGTAGAATCAATCCATATGCATCATGAAAATAATAAAAACCCAATTGGACCGTGAAGACTCTGTACCGAAAGGGCCCATACTAGACCCAACAACCCACTCTCCGTTTTCTGAGCTCCACCGTTTTCTTCCGGGCCTTACGTCATCGTACGAGGGGAAACTATCCTGGAAAAAGAGAAAATTGGCACAAGATTAGGGAGGAGGAAACACAGCTGTGGAATCACCATGAATTTCTGCAGATGCAACTGGAAATATAAATTTATTAGAATGTTTTTAACATTGGCGAAATTTAAAATAAAGGAAAAATTGTTTTTAAATGAAAATATACACTGGTGTACACCACACACACACACACAACATAATATATATATATATATATATATACATATATATAAATATATATATATATATATATATATATAGATTTATATATATATATATATATATATATATACATACATGCAAAACAAACTCATGTGAAAAGAGTAGAGAAATTTCCAGCGCTTTCGTGACTACTCACATTATCATGGAAACTATGTGATAGTTCCTTGATAATGTGAGTAGTCACGAAAGCGCTTGGAAATTTTCAATACTCTTTTCACAGTGGTAGTTTAGCATATTTTAAAATCACTGTTTACGTGATTCTTATGCATATTTATATATATATATATATTTATATATATAAATTATATATATATATATATATAAATTTATATATATATATATATAAATAATGTTCGTGCCGAATAGGCAAGACGAGAGTAAATGTGCAACACATGGTAGTTTTACTCTCAACACGTTTCGCAACCAGTGGACCGTCTTCCAGTTTAAAAGTTAGCTGAGAGAGTAGAAAATGAGGGAATCAGTCCCTCGCCTTGATGTTGAAACTGGGTATATTGCAGCTACACATGCAGTATAGTTTAAACTAGTAGGACTGTAAACACTGGAGGGACAGCAGTTATTTATAGCATCACCGAGACGACGTAAGGACATTTAATATCACTTGGAGCTCGGTCGGCTCCTAGCGCTGGGGTGACCCTTATAATGCCAAACAACAATGGCCGCGCGCTCACATACCACGTGGACTGAAAACACTGAAGAAGACTAACATGGAATTATTAACCAGGAAAGTCACTTTCTCTTGTGGACTTATTTTCCGAATTAAGTTGAAATTGTTATGCAGAATATATTGTGAAAAACTATCTTTTTCATTAACGAAGTTATATATGTATTGGGAAATTGAAGATTATTATTATCATTATTATTTTTTTTATTATTATTTTAAATCTTATCGATGCGGCTAAGGTAAGTATAGTAAATTATTGAATTTTGACCTCCTTCTATGATGCCGTTCCATTACTTTCATATTTCCCAATATTTTCAATATTTGTTTTAAAGATTTTTTGAAATAATATTTATTCAGGAAATTTAAAATTTTTCAAATATACTTCAAACAAATGAGAGTAAAAGCGGGTACCTACATCTCGGTAACTATTTCCAAGCTTGTTGAGAGAAGAGTGCAGGGATGAGGAGTGAAGCTGGCTACACAGTGAGACAGGGAGGAGTGGAAGTGGGTACACAGTTGAGACAGGGAGGTGAGTGAAGCTGGCTACACAGTGAGACAGGGAGGAGTGAAGCTGGCTACCACAGGAAGACAGGGAGGAGTGCAGCTGGCTACACAGGAAGACAGGGAGGAGGTGAAGCTGGCTACACAGGAAGAAGGGAGGAGTGAAGCTGGCCTACACAGGGAGACAGGGCAGGAGTTGACGCTGGCTACACAGTGAGACAGGGAGGGTGAAGCTGGCTACACAGTGAGACAGGGAGGAGTGAAGCTGGCTACATGTGAGACAGGGAGGAGTGAAGTGGTACCACAGTGAGACAGGGAGGAGTGAAGCTGGCTACACAGGAAAGACAGGGAGGAGTGAGTGGCTACACAGGAGACAGGGAGGAGGAAGGCTGGCTACACAGGAAGGACAGGGAGGAGGAAGCTGGCTACTCAGGAAGGACCGGGAGGGAGTGAAGCTGGCTACACCGGGAGACAGGGAGGAGTGAAGAGCTGGCTCACAGGGAGACAGGGAGGAGTGAAGCTGGTTACCACAGTGAGACAGGGAGGAGTGAAGTGGCTACACAGGAAGAAGGGAGGAGTGGAAGTGGCTACACAGAGTGAGACCGGGAGGAGTGAAGCTGGCTACACAGGAGCAGGGAGGAGGAGTGAAGCTGGCTACACAGTGAGACAGGGAGGAGTTAAAGCTGGCTACACAGTGAGACAGGGAGGAGTGATGCTGGCTACCACAATGAGACAGGGAGGGTGGGGGGGGGAGTGAAGCTGGCTACAACAAGTGAGTACGGGGAGAGTAAAAGTGGCTACACAGTGAGACAGGGGAGGAAGTGAAGCTGGCTACACAGTGAGACAGGGAGGAGAGAAGCTGGTACACAGTGAGAAAGGAGAGTAAGTGGCTACAACAGTGAGAAGGGCGGAGTAAAGCGGGCTACCCAGTGAGACGGGGAGGAGTAAAGCTGGCTAAACAGTGAAGACATGGAGGAGTGAAAGTGGCTACACAGTAGAGACAGGGAGGGAGTGAAGCTGGCTACCACAGTGAGGACAGGGGGAGGAGTGAAGCTGGCTACACAGGAGAAGGAGGAGTGAAGCTGGCTAACGTGAGAAAAAACAGGGAGGAGTGAAGCTGGCTACACAGTGAGACAGGGAGGAGTGAAGTGCTACACAGGAAGACAGGGAGGAGTTGAGCTTGCTACACAGTGAGACAGGGAGGAGTGAAAGCATGGCTACACAGTGAGACTGGTAGAGTGAAGCTGGCTTTCACAGGAAGACAGGGAGGACGTGAAGCTGGCTACACAGTGAGACAGGGGAGGAGGGAAGGCTGGCTACACGTGAGACAGGGAGAAGTTAAAGCTGGCTACACAGTGGACAGGGGGAGTACGCTGGCTACACAGTGAGACAGGAGGAGTGAAGCTGGCTACACAGTTGAGACAGGGAAGAGTTGGAAGCTGGCTACACGGGAAAGACAGGAGGAGAGAAGTGGTACACAGGAGACAGGGAGGAGTGAGTGGCTACACAGCGAGGACAGGGATGTGTGAGATGGCTTACACAGTGAGACAGGGAGGAGTGAAGCTGGCTACACAGGGAGACAGGGAGGAGTCAGATGGCTACACAGGGAGGACAGGGATGAGTGAAGCTGGCTACACAGGGATGGACAGGGAGGAGTCAAGCTGGCTAACACAGGGAGACAGGGAGGAGGTGAGCTGGCTACACAGGGGACAGGGAGGAGTCAAGTGGGCAACACCGGGAACAGGGAGGAGATGAAGCTGGCTACACTGGGAGACGGCTCTAGCCTTATTTGGGAGTACCACCAACAAGCCTCCTGGAAGACCGTTTAAAAAACCTCCGAAACAGGTGATGAGAAAACCAGTGTGTAATCTGATACCATGAGTTTCAGCAGACTACTATTATAAATGCAACCCTCCTTGGGTAAAAAATATAATAATTTGTTTTCCAGTTTCACGGAAATGTTTATTAAACCAGTGCAATAAACCACGCCCCAGTTAGTGTTTCTACCCGACAGCAACAACAAATCAAGCGTAAGTAAAGGACTATTAAACCAAGTAAAGGAATACTTAAATAACAAAAAGGCACATACGTGACTGGAACGATACACAAATAACCGCACATGAAGAGAGAAGGTTACGACGACGTTTCGGTCCGTCTTGGTCTTTGTCAATTGTCCAAGTCGGACGAAACGTTCGTCGTAGCTACTCTCTTTTATGTGCGGGTTATTTGTGTAAAGATTACTTTGTGGTCAGGGAAGGAAGAACCAGGCAGCGAGATAGTGAAGTTTGTAGTGTAACGTCGAAGTAAAGTGAACTATCATGTGTTGTTATTGTAGTCGTATAGTAGTAGCTGTAGTAGTTGTAGTTAGTAGCTGTAGTAGTTGTACTAGTAGCTGTAGTAGGTGTAGTAGTAGCTGTAGTAGTTGTAGTAAGTAGCTGTTAGTAGGTGTAGTAGTAGTTGTGACGTAGATGTAGTAGTTGTAGAAGTAGCTGTAGTAGTAGCTGTAGGTGTAGTAGTAAGCTGTATGTGTAGTAGTAGCTGTAGTAGTTGTAGTACGTAGCTGTATTCGTGTAGTAGTTAGTAGTTGTATAAGTAGCTGTAGTAGTTTGTAGATTAGCTGTAGTAGTAGCTGTAGGTGTAGTAGTTGCTGTAGGTGTAGTAGTAGCTGTAGTAGTTGTGTAGTAGCTGTAGTAGGTGTGCACCCCCCCCCCCCCCCCCCCCCCCCCCCCTGTAGTTGTGAAGTAGCAGTTAGTAGTTGTAAGAAGTAGCTGTAGTAGTAGCTGTAGGTGTAGTAGTAGCTGTAGGTGTGTAGTAGCATGTAGAGTAGTTGTAGAGTAGCTGTAGTAGTTGTGTAGAAGTAGCTGTAGTAGGTGTAAGTAGTAGTGTGTAGTTTGTAGTAGTAGCTGTAGTAGTTGTAGAAGATATAGCTGTAGTAGTAGCTGTAGTGTAGTAGTTGCTGTATAGTAGTTGTAGGAGTAGATGTAAGTGTAGAGTTAGTAGCTGTAGTAGTGTAGTATTAAACTGTAGTAGTTGTAGTAGTAGCTGTAGGGTAGGTGTAGTAGTAGCTGATAGTAGTTGTAAGTAGTGCTGTAGTAGTTGTGAGTTTGTAGACTGTTAGTAGATTGTGTAGTAGCTGTAGAAGTTGTAGTAGTAGCTGTAGTAGTAGTAGTAGGCTGTAGTAGTTGTAGTAGTAGTAAGTAGTTATAGTTGTAGTAGCAGTAGTTGTAGTAAGCAGATAGTAGTTTACTGTTATAGTAGTATAGTATTAATAGGAGTATATAAGTACGTAGTGGTTAAAGTACGTTAGACATCTTTTGGAATGACAGGTAGCGAAGTCGTTGCAGGGGGTAGGGGCGTAGGGGGCGGGCGCAGTGGGACAGTGGGCAAGGGGGTGTAAGGGAGAGCAAACTTCTCCGGTGCCCCAAGAGTACAAATGAGACAAGATGATAGCATGGGTCCCTGAGTGAGTCCTTCAGGTACATTTGCAATGTCATATTGACGACTACGAGCCAGGGGAGGTTGGAGAGGGGTGAGGTCAAGGACGGAGGGAAGAGGGAGGTAGGGGTTGAGGAAGGACGGGACGAGGCGGGAGGGTGAGGAAGGACGGGAAGAGGCGGACGGGGAGAGGGGTGAGGAAGGACCGGGAAGAGGCGGGGGAGGGGTGAGGAAAGTCGGGAAGATGCGGGGAAGGGGTGAGACGGCGGGGAAGATGCGGGGACGGGGGTGAGGAAAGCCGGGAAGATGCGGGGAGGGGCGAGGAAGGACGGGAGATGCGGGGAAGAGGGGGTGAGGAAGCGGGAAGATGCGGGGAGGGGGTGAGAAAGGAATAGGGAAAAGATTGCGGGGAAGGGGGTGAGAAGGACGGAAGAGGCGGGGGAGGGGGTGGGAAGGGACGGGAAGAGGCGGGAGGGAAGATGGGTTTAGGAAAAGATGGGGAGGACCGAGCTGGACCTTTAGAGAAAGAAATTGGCAGGGGTTGGCAGCAGGCGATGGCAAGCCGGGATGTCAGCCAGGAGAGTTAATGGGTAAGACTGTGCAACATCCTAAGGAACATAGGATTTCTCGTACATAATTTTAGGCAAATTTTCGATATTCTAAATTTGGTCAGGTAGGTCAGGTCAGGTCAGGTCAGGTCAGGTCAGGGTCAGGTCAGGTCAGGTCAGGTAGGCTCAGGTTAGGTTATGGCTATATTAGAAAAGCCAGGCAATGTTAGTTAGGTTCGGTTTGTTTAAGTCAGATACCTTGGTATACCAACAAACAAGGGTTACAAGAGAATGACAGTATAATACGGCGAATAAAACAAATACTCAGCGAAAACAGTGAGTTCTGATTCCAGTGTCACAGATCACCCATTCCCAGTGTTCACAGTCCACCCATTTCAGTGTCCAGTCACCCATTTGAAGTTCATAGCGAAACTGATACAGTGACGTTTGGTGAGATTCGCATGAATACCAGCAAGTGCAGATTCGCAGATTTTTTTGGTTGTCATTAAACTGCACTTGGAAGATGGTAGTTGCTGACAGGTCTTGGTACAGGCTTACCGGTGGGTCCGTACTTCCGTGGATGGACCGCTGCTCCGTAGGTGGACCACTGGCAGCAAGATATGTGGACCTTGTGTGTCGTTCCAATCACGGTGTTGTGCCTTTGTAGCTGTATTGGACTTTGTTTTCCCCTCTTTAAAATACCTTGATTACCCGTGGGTCTACCTTCCGCCTGGCCTTGACGCAATTGCGTCGCCGAACCGAACAATTCTCCCATCACTATTCAGATGACGCAACTTTGCGTCACAAGCTCGAAAGCCCTATAACAACAACAACAGCAACAACGACTAACAACACGCAAATTCAAACGGCACCGAATAATTAATGATCTTCTTGTTTAAACATCGCTAACAACATTTAGATAATTAAGTGCCAGTTGGAATACTCTGCCTGCTCGAACTTGTACAGGAGCGGGTGGTGGGCTTAGCTGAAACTACACCCACCACCACCTCAGCTGCTACACCACACCAATCTGCTCACCTCCACACAGCTGCTGCATCACCACCACACAGCTGCTAATCACCACCACCAACAGCTGTTGCAAAACCACCACCCACGGACACAGCTTCTGCATCACCATCAAAAAAAACCAAGCTGTCGCACCACCTCCGCCACAGCTGCTGCACCCCAACAGAGCTGCACGTCCTGCACCTCAGCTGCTGCACCACCACACAGTGTTGCATCACCACACCGCAGATGTTGCATCACCACCACCGCAGCCTGCTGCATCACCACCACACCCACCGCTGCTACATCACCACCACCACCCACAGCTGACTGCACCACACACACCTGCGGCACCGTCACCCTCACAGCTGCTGCACCACCCCCTCATCACAGCTGCTACACCGCACCTCAGCTGCACCATACCACCACAGCTGCTGCACCACACCACCACACCTGTTGCACCTCCACCACAGCCGCTGCAACTACATCACCCACCACCACTACCACACCACAACTGCTGCCACGCCACCACAGCCTGTGCACCACCAGAGCTCACCACTACCAAAGCTGCTGCACCATCGACGCCATCACTACACAGCTGCTGCACTACCAGCGCTCACCATTACCAAGCTGCTGCAACCATCTAGGACTCTCTTCCACAACTGCTGCACTACCAGAGCTCACACTACCACAGCTGCTGCAACATCAGACATCACTTTCCACAGCTGCTGCACTACCAGAGCTCTCACTATCACTGCACACCTGGATCACCACTATCACTGCACACTGAGATCACTCTTTCTTACGCACACCTGGAGTTCACCACTATTCACTGCACCAATTAGATCACACTACCATGCACTCTGAGAATCTCAATACCACTGCACCAACTGGATCCCACTACCCTACACCACCTGAGATCACTACCACTGCACAACCTGAGATCACCACTATCACTGCACCACTGAGATCACTATATACTGCACCACCTGAGTTCACCACTTGCACAGCAACCACTTAGATCACCACTTACCATTGCACCACTAAGATCACCACTTACACTGCACACCTGAGATCACTCTACAATTGACACCACTACCACTGCACCACTTGGAGCAACCACTACCACTGCACCACTGAGGTAGTTAATTTCAGTTGCTATTGCAAACAACAGAGGTTATTGTTGTGTTGTGGTATTTTTGTTTGTTAATGGAGAGAAACTACTTGACGACCAGTGGCGCCAGTTCTGATGACAGACACCATGGTGGGGACAGTGGTGACTTACGAGCGGGGACAGTGGTTGTTCGAACTGGGGACAGTGGTGACTACGAGCTGGGTCAGTGGTGGTGACTACGAGCTGGGGACAGTGGTGACTACGAGCTTCGGACGGTGACTACGAGCGGGTTCGGTGTCCGTAGTTCGATCGCGTGCGCACTCAGCGCTCACACTGAGGTCCGGGTTTCAAATCTCCTCCTAGTAACGGCTGGAAAACATTAGTGACGTGTTTCCATAAGACACCTGCTGTCCCTTGTCCTGTTCACCATCAGTTGAAGGGGTACTGGGTGTTAGTCGACTGCTGAGGATCGCTCCTGCAGTGACCAAAAATGACCTAATTAGGCCCGGAATTGCTCAGCATAACAAGGGGCTTTTATATCGCAGGATGTATTGATGTCAGTAGAGCTGTATACCTTGTACATGTATTGTAGTAAGTAACGATATTCGTATTATTTATTATTATTTTTTATTTTATTATTATTTTAAAAAGAACAAGCTGGAGGTGGGGCCTCTTGAACCATGTGACCGTGCTAGGATCAGTGGACTGAATTGGTACTGAGAACGTTCTCAGATGCTTTAGGCCAAGAGGCTAACGGTATCTAGAGCCCCATTAGTTACTTTTAGCCCGGAGGTCCTCTGATAAGAAGCATTACAGTCCTCTGTAAAACATTTCGACTAGAGGTCTTATAATTACTGATGCCTTCTTCGTGGAATATCTAATATTTTTGGGTAATAGAAACTTTCGGCGTTTGTTTGTTTGTGATGGTGTGCAATTAGCATCGTGTGAGTGATTCCGCTTGTTGTTCAGGCTCTATACATGAGCCTAGTGTTAGAGTAATGAGGAAAACAAGCGCCTCGGTAATTATGCGGTTGTGTAAATGAGGGTAATTAGCAAGAAACAATACAAGTAGCTTGGGAAACTTGTGTTTGAGATCGTGTGGGTGACTCTTTAATATTAACATAACCAGTGTACATTTTTATGATTATGTCTGCGGGTTGTCACTAAGGTATGTGCACAGATGTTTAGTTGTCTATTAAACTGTCGGTTTAAGATCCATGGAAACACTTGTGTATCTTTACTCTCGGATGTTCACCAACAGTGGCTTTATCAGTTTAGTAGGAAAACACTAGGGCAGTGAAGGAAAACACTAGGGGTTGACGTAGAAGTGGATACAATAGTTATGGTGATGAAATTCTCAGCCTGGAAGAAAAAGTGTACAGGTCCATCTGTCATGATATGAATCTAAAAGTGCATTCTTTTTAGTGTAAAGACCTGGTGTGTTACTCAGGAAGCTGTTTGTTGCAAATTAACAAAAATTCACCCGGTGTTTGTATGAGTGTGTGTGTGTGTGTGTGTGTGTCGTGTGTGTGGGGTTGGTGTGTGTGTGTGTGTGTGTGTGTGTGTGTGTGTGTGTGTGTGTGTGTGTTATGTGTGGTGTGTATGTTTTAGCCATAACGCTTTGTGTGTAGTTTTGCGGCACTTCTTACTTTTATCTGGCAACAGTCTGTATGGGAGTGTCGCCTGGCAGTAGGTCCTGCCTTCTTGCTCAACACTTTGTGTATGGCTATGTAAGACAGGTATGCTCTAACCAATATTTACTTGGTGAATACTGGGAATGCAGGTACAAGCCCCTACGTCTTGCCCCCACCAGGAAATCAAACTCAGATCAATCTTGTGATCCGAGTGGCTGTTACACTCTTAAATTACGGAATTTACTTCGTTAATATTTAATGTTAAATTTCGTACCCAAGAAGTCTTCCTAGATATAACTTACATTGTTGATACTATTTCATTAACGTGTCTTCGTAGAGAATTAATCCTTTTTACGATCCTGCATGTAGAAAATTATGCGATCCATGGCGTTCGTTTTTTTGGGTTCATGGTATTTTTTTTTTTGGGTCCATGAGGGTACTTTTGTTCAGGTTCATTGTGTCCTTTTTGTTGTCAGTTACGTCCTTTTTATTGACCAATGGCTTTCATTTGGAGGTCCAATCGCATTCGTTGTTGGTCCAATACGTCCTATAATGGGTAAGCAGGTCCCTTTGTGGTCCACTGCGTTTCGTGTGTTGGGTCCAAAACCTCTGTTGCGTTAGTTCAAGGCTTCGTCTTGGCTGGAGTGAGGTCCAAAACTGGACCATGAGTTGTGTCCCAGAGCTTTCATTCAGATTCTCTGAAGTAGCGCATTTTCTTTCGCCTTGTTTCTTCAGGTCTGGTAAAGCTAAAACTGTTTTCCTTGGTGGTGAATCCTTGTCTTCTTGTCGATTACTGACAAGGACGAATGAGACGCGTACAACACCTGGGTATCTTTAATGTGAAGAGTACGTGCACGACTGGCATGTTTTTTTTTTTTTTGCAATTCATGACGGAGATTATAACATATAGAAAGGGGAGATGAGGCAATCAAATCTTTCAGGTTTGATCAGTTGAAAAGTACTGAGGAACTAGACACCTGTCAATGCTGAAGAATTAGGCCACTGCCAAAGGCAGCGGGACTAGGAACCTATCAAACGCAGAGGGACAGAACACCTATCAAGCAGAGGGACTGAAACACCTATCACGCAGGAGGGATCTGAACACCTATCAAGGCAGAGGGACGGAACACCTATCAAGGCAGGGGGATGAACACCTATCAGGTAGAGGGACTGAACACCTATCAAGGCAGAGGGACTTGGAACCTATAAGGCAGTGGGATGAACACCTATCAAGGCAGAGGACTGAAACAACCTATCAAGGCGAGGGACTGAAACACCTATCAAGGCAGAGGGACTGAACACCTATAAGGCAGATGGACGAAACACTATCAAGCAGAGGGACTGGACACTATCAAGGCAGAGGACTGAAACCTATCAGGCAGAGGGACTGAACACTATTCAGGCAGAGGGGTAATGAACACATATCAAGGCAGAGGCGACTGAACACCGATCAAAGGCTAGAGGGACTGAACACTTATCAAGGTAGAGGGACTGATTAACTTCATCTTAAACAGTTGGCGAAAATTCATATATTAATACCCCAATGCTAATATGATCTTATTGAACTTGGTCGGCGCTGTATTTCTGGCTGTGTGCGCATGATCGTTGACGCTCTGAGAGAGGCTTTGGCATGTGTTTTGACGTCTGAGAGAGGCGTTGATGTGTTGACGCTTGAGAGAGGCGTTGCATGTGTTGACCGCTCTGAGAGTGGCGATGATGTGTGACGCTCTGAGAGAGGCGTTGCATGTGTGACGCTCTGAGAGAGGCGTTGGCATGTGTTGACGCTCTGATAGAGGCGTTGCATGTGTTGACGCTCTGCGAGAGGCGTGCATGTGTTGACGCTCTGAGAGAGGCGTTGCATGTGTTGACTCTGAGAGAGGCGTTGCATGTGTGACGTTGAGAGAGGCGTTGCTTGTGTTGACGCTCTGAGGTGAGGCGTTGCTTGTGTTGCGTTGAGATAGGCGTTGCATGTGTTGACGCTCTGAGGAGGCGTTGCATGTGTTTGACGCTCTGAGCGAGCGTTGCATTGTGTTGACGCTCTGAGATGAGGCGTTTGCATGTGTGAGCTCTGAGAGAGCGTTTGATGTGTTGACGCTCTGAGAGAGGGTTGCATGTGTTGACGCTCTGAGAGAGGCGTTGCATGTGTTGACCCTCCTGAGAGAGGCGATGCATGTGTTGACGATCTGAGAGAGGCGTTGATGTGTTGACGCGCTGAGAGAGGCGTTGCATGTGTTGACGCTCTGAGAGAGGCGTTGAGTGTGTAGACGCTCTGAGAGAGGCGTTGCATGTGTTGACGCTCTGAGAGAGAGATTTTACCTGGGAGAGGTTTTGGGGTCAACGCCCTCTGCGGGCGGTCTGAAGACCAGGGCCCAGTTCATCGAACACTTCGTGTACGTCCGATTTTGTGACAAGACAAAGTCACAAATTTCTCGCTGACGGAAAAAATAATCCAAATTTCCTCAGTTTGGAGAGAAAAAATCTAGAAGACGTTTTATCATCTTCCTGGATTTATTATTAGCAGGTTGAGAGAGTTTTAGGACATTCGGGGATGATGCTGGAGGAGGCGGACGTTTCGAGCAGGTCCTTGGAGAGCTGTGAGACGACCCGGTTCGCCATGGCGTCGCCTGGCGTCGCTGGCGTCGCCTCGCAATATGGGGAAATAAGACCAACAGTCTTAATTTCCTTAGTAGTCTAGTCTTAATCGCTATGTTTACAGGCAGGTTTTAATTTTTTTCGGCAAGTGATGTCTTATCTATGCCAGGCAGCAGACGTGCATGCCAGGTGAGATGTCTTTGAGCCACCTTTCGTGTGTGTATACACGCAAAGTGCACACACACACCCACACACACACACACACAAACACACAACACACACACACACGTGTGTCAAAACCGGGATAATCATCACATGAAATTCTAACTGTGTAGTACATCATAACATTCATCTTTCTCTCCTCTCCTCTTTCCTTCCTCTCCGGAGGAAGATTTGTTTGGGGGGGGAAAGGGGAAGTCTGGTTGAGGGGAGGGGGGGAAAATTGGTTAGGGGAGGGGGGGGAAAATCGGTTGATGGGAGGGGTAGGAAGATCGGTTGGGGGAGGGGGGGGAGATCTGATTGGGGGGGGGGAGGGAAGATCTGGTTAAGGGAAGGGGGGGGGAGATTGGGTTTAGGGAAAGGGGGGGGGTATCTGGTTGAGGGGGAGGGGGGGGGGGAAATTTGGGTTTGGAGGAGGGAGGAAGGGGTTTTGGGTTTAGGGAGGGGAGGAAAATCGGTTGAGGGGGGAGGAAGGTCTGGTTTTAGAGAAGGGAGGAAAAAAAGATGGTTTAGGGGGGGGGGTAAAGATCTGGTTGAGGGGAAGGGGGGAGATCGGGGGACGGGGGGTGAGGAAAATCTGGTTGGGGGGGTGAGGAAAATCTGGGTTTAGGGGGGGGTGGGAAAGTTGGTTGAGGGAGGGGGGGGAAGATCTGGTTTTAGGGGAGTGGGAAAATCTGGTTTTGGGGGGGGGGAGGAAGTCCGATTTAGGGGAGGGGAGGAAAAACTGGGTTTAGGGGAGTGGAGGAAGATTATTTGAGGAGGGGGCGGAAGATCGGTTTAAAAGAAGGGGGGAAGAACTGATTGTGGGAAAAAAAAAAAAAACTGATTTAGGGAGGGGGAGGAAAATCTAGTTGAGGGGGGCAGGAGGAAGATGGTTAGGGGGGGGGAGAGGGGGAAAAAACCCTGGGAGGGTAGGGGGGTAAAGGATTCTCACACCTTCGCACAACAAAATACGCATGGCAGGGTTTTGCACGAACATAAAATACCATAGCACGGGTTTTTGCCGCCGTAGTTTTTCGTACGGGACCAGCCCACCCAAAGGCTAAATCGCACCACCGCAACACCAGCAGCGAGTACGAACCCGGGGGCGTACTAAGATAAACCAAAACCCGACCTCCTACCCGTTTTCCCCCCGGGGGATCGATAAATTTATCGAGCGGCCTACTCCGCCCGGGGGGCAGACCCAGCCCAAGCGGCCTATTTCCGGGGCCCCCGGGGCAGCCTATTTTCCCGGGTCTGAGCAGCCTATTCCGGGCCCAACGCGCTTCTTTCCGAACCCAAAAAAAAACCCTTTCCGCCCGAACGATACTCCCGCCAGACCAAGGACCCAGCTACTCCGTTCATAAAGAGCTGCTCGTTCGGAAGTACCTTTATTTGAACTTTCCCCCCGGGGGGCCACCAAAAAACATCCCCAAGTGGAATAAACAAAGAGATGAACACTTGTAAATTTTTCAATAAAAACCCAGGCAGAAACTCGGAGTTAATTGATCGTACTTTCGACCCCCATTGGGTCCCTTCAGCAGAAGGGGGTCAAATATATAAATCAATTTAAATTTCCCGATTTCTGTCTCCACGTGGGTTTTACTGACATAATCAGTTTGTACATGAAGGGGTATCCCAATACAGAAAAGAATTAGACATGTGCACTTTTGGGGTATCTTAATTTTGTAGATGTTTCGCCTCCAGTGGGTTTTTTCAGTGAAAGGGACTCGACAAATTAAAAATGCCCAGGGCGCACATGTGACAAATTTTCTTCACACCAGGTGTAATACACCTTCAAATTCCTCATCTTGTCGGTACTCCCAAACCACGTACCATCTAGAAAATACAAACGGGGGTACACTTTCCTCCAACTTTTCAACCAAAGTAAAATCCCAAAAGTTTGAAATTGCACTTTTACGTAGATCATTTTTTACAAAGAATTTGGATAAATTTGTGAAATGCAAAAGACCCTAAACGTGGCGAACCGCAAATGAACCTCATGGGGGGAAGACTGAAAGGGAGTAGAGATTTTTCGGGGCGCCGTCCCCGTTGTCCCCCCAAACTACTATCCCTTTCCCCATTAATTCAACTACATCCTTTTCCATTAATTTCCAGCATTTATCATTACCCCCAAAGCATTAATCCAAAATGCTATCCTTTTTTCCCCCTTTAATCCAAAAGTTACCTTTGTTCCATTAATACAAATAACATCATTGTTTTTTAATCCTATGTTACATTACCCTTTAAACCCAAAAGCTACATTGCCCATAATCCAACCAGCTACCCTTGTTTTCTACCAATCCAACCAATCTGTTGTTCCAAAAACGCCAGCTACCTTTGCTTCATATGGGATTCGTTGATGGGGTTCATGCCCCCTTTTCCCCCTACTAAAAGGGGCTGGAGCAAACACCCAAATATCGCAGACTGCAGGCCTTTTGGAACGGGGGAAGCAAACGGAGGGGAAGGGGGGAGGGGAAATAAAATCAAGGGAGGAAGGGAGGAAGGATGCAGTGGCACAAAAATTCTTTACTCGGTTACAATAGACAGTCTACAGTTATACCACGATATATCTAAAGCGTAATGTATATCACCAACCAGATGGTGTTACACCAAGTATACTTACTCAGTGTAGCAACACTAGGACTTACTTCCACTGGTGTTATGTTAAATTATCAAAAAGAATATAATTATTGAATATAATATAAATTTTTGAAAATGATTAAACATTGTGTCATGGATTGCAATTTTGTGTTTGAAGGGAAGTACTATGCTCAGAAGCAAGGTATGCCTGTGGGAAATCCCCTCCCCTCAGCCCCTTACTCAGCAAAACCCGTATGTGGAAATTTCATGAAAACCAACACTACTTAAAGACATTTCCCCCCAAATAATGCAAGGTGCTCAGATACGTAGATGATGTGCTTTGCCTCTGTCCTAGAGATCATAACACTGATGAGTTCCTACCTAGACTTAATGGTCTGGTACCTTCTATTAAGTTCACAGTAGAGCAAAGAAATAGATAACACATTACCTTTCCTAGACGTTTTTAATCCCTCGCGTCGACAGAAGTTTCATATTTTTCAGTCCCACAGAAGACCACCAATGTGTCCCTCATACATTCTTCATTATTCCAATCACGAATCTAGGAAATTTAAAAAGGGGTGTTTTCCTTACAATGGGTTCCTGAGAGCTTTGCGTATCTGCATTCCTGAGTATTTAGACGATTAAATCCACTAGACATTTTAAAACAAGCCACAAAACTGAGATATCCCAGGGATTTCGTTGAGAAACCCTACTGTCAGCTAGGAAGACTTTCTACCGGACTTGAGCCTGAGGAAATGTCTGACAGGAAAAATGTATTGGTCTTGCCATAAATACAATTTTAGTCTGCTGTGGGAGGCACTAAAAGAAACTCAAATAAAAAATTTTACTTTCAAAACACTGGGACAATGAAACAGAGACGGTTAAAAGAAACACAACCGCCAATAATCCGGGGGTGTCTGCAAGTCCCTTTCCCACTCTCTACATTGGAAGACAGGTAAACCCCTGAAAACCCAATTTTCCCCCACTGGGACCAATTTGGACAGGCCCGGTGACGAATGCATCTTTAACCTTTTACCGTCAACATCCCCCGGGTTAGGGTGCCGCCCAAATAATTGTCCAACTTCCATCAGGAAAGAAACATAATAAGTCCTCCCCCTGAAACTGATAGGAATCCCAATATAAAACCAAATTTGGGTTCTACAAACCGATTTTTTTTTTAGTGGAGAAATTTGTGCACAACCTTAACAACAATTTTTAAAAAAAAGCCGGGGGGTTCATGATTTTTCGTTATGTTCGAACAGAGTCGGCAGACAGAACTTCCTAGTACGCCCTCGCGCGTGTACGTCGATATTAGTAAGGGGTATTAGGTATGGGAAGACCAGTGTGTGTTGGTTCCCCGTTTGCCTCTCAGGGTCCTGGTGGTACCTACACATACCAATTCTCATACATATCTATGAAAACTTACCCTACTTGTTGCTGCCTTTTCAACACTGAAACAGCACCCTATGAACGCACTGAGAAGTTTCAAGTGCTTGAGCTACGATTTCCACCCCATCCCGTGGCTTGTCTTAACATTTTTAGACTGCCAGCCCTGCGATTGTTTGAAGAATAAATATATATATAATATATATATATATAAAATATAAAATTTTTAATAATATATAAAATTTTATATAATATTTTATAATGTCGGGCCGATAGGCAGAACTGCAATTTTGGCTTAAATAGCAACGCACATCTTGCCACATAGGACAATGAAAATTTGTGTATGCAATAATTTCGCCAAAATCATTCTGAACCTTACGAAAAAAAATTTTATTTCACTGTGTTTTTTTAGTTTTAAATTATTGTAAACAAAAACTAAAATATATTTAGTTAGGGTTAGGCTAAATATAATTGTTCTTGTTATAATAAGGTTAGGTAAGTTTTTTTAAGATTCTTTTGGTGCAAAAAAAAAAAAAAAAATACATTTAAAATTAATGAAAAAATATATCTTTAAACGTATAAGAGAAAATTTCAGAAAGGACTTAATTTTAAATGAGTTCTTGCTAATTGACCAGTTTTACATATTCGGCATATATATATTATATATATATATAAAATATATATATATATATTATAATATATATATATATATATATATATATATTTTATTAATTTTTTTTAACAGACGATAAGAAGACATCCTTCAATTTTGCATGCGCCTCTGTCAAATCGATCGTTGCTGTGCAAGTCAGGGCAGCAAGTTCCTCATACAAAAAACACAAAACTCACTGAACAAAAGCTGTAGATTTAGCAGAGGAGGACAATTTACCTCGGGTAATGAGTGACCTGTAACCCGCAAATGAGGTTTTGTTCAGAGTCACAGGGAATCAAGATTTAAGTAGGCTTTCGATGTTGAGTGGTGAGCAGGTGAATGTTTTAGTGTTGTGGCGCTGCTGGGAGGCACACACCTGATTGTTGCACCACCACCACCACCACCACTACACCTACCACCACCACCACTACACCTACCACACCACCACTACACCTACCACTACCACAAACCTACCACTACCCCCCCACTACACCTACCACCCACCACCACCACTACACCCACCACCACCACTACACCACTACACCTACCACTACCACCACTACACCTACCACCACTAAAACCAACCACCCACCACCACCATACACCTACCACCACCACCCCACAAATCACCACCCACCACCCTGCCCACCACCACCGCCATACCCACCACCACCAAAACTTACCAACAACACCACTTTCTCTACCCACCACCATAACCCATCACCACTACAAAACCTACCAAAACCCCCAACACCACCTATACCACCACACCCCAACCACCCCCACTACACCTTACCACCACCACGCCCCCCAACATACACTTCTATTCGCCACCACCACTACCTCCACCCTCCAACACCATCACCACCAACCCACATCCCACCACACCATGAAAGGGTTTGGATGTTTCAGCGGGGGGACACCACTTGACATGTCACCCAACAACAAATCACTGGAGTGCCAACCATTCTCAGTGTATAATCCCAATATTATTTAATT
>NW_026507404.1:0-24479 GCF_026875155.1 Cherax quadricarinatus
CTACTTACCACTAAGGTTAAAATGGGATAAGAATTCTGCATATTCCCAACATTTTTACAAGTACTCAGACTGCTGAACGGGGAATGTACATGCACAATACACTTTCATCTCTGTGCTACAATAACTCCCCACTCTAAAGATTAAATTTTGTACTAAATATCGTTAAAAGATATTTTACATAGAACACAGGAAAAATGTAAATAGGGGACAAACCTGGGAATTTTTACTACTTCGAATATCTGAGACCGACAGTATTAATAAATAAATATAAAATAAGTACGTATACTCGTACATTTTACAGAAATGATCTTCATATAGTACCTAACGGGCGTAAACATGTGCCATATTTTTTCTTTGATGGGTCTGTTCAGTCCCAAATTCCACGGTCAGTGTTTCTGGAATAGAGAACGGAGGCGAACTGTAGACTGTACAGTCAGGGGGAAATAAAGATTCCATACATTCAGTCTTCAACTAAATAAATAACCCTCGGAAAAGGGAATCAGATTGACATATATCACATTCAGCCTCACAACCAAAGAAATTCCCACCGGGCCCGGGTGAGAAAGCCCGTTGACCATTTGAGAAATTTTTAGTGATATCTTACGAACCACTAGTGAAATAGCACAGCTTTCTTCTATTTGGCAATGACTACCTGTCTGTTCCATCACTTAGCCCGGGACACGTCCCCAGCGACATTTAAATCAGAGTAATCAACAAATTCCCAAGAAGTCATAATATTGTCTGCCTGTCTTACTGTGGGAAACAACACATGTCACAGAAGTAAAATTCAAGCCTCCCACGATGTCCTCAAAGTGAGTACCAAATCAGCAAGATAATACAGAAGAAAATCATGCAGGAGCGATCAGATTAATATCAACATGAAATATTTGCTCCCAAGGGCCCCACCATACCCTAGTCTTACAAGGCAACCACTGGTTAGAGTTTTTAACAACGACACTGAATCTTGTGACAACATTTGAGAAGAATCATTGACATTCCAAGAATCATAAGTAGCTATGTTATTTTACTTCAGGATCTGTGGATTGGTTTAAGGGATCAAGGGCACAGCACCTCACACAGATTTCTCAACCAATTATTTCCAGATGTTAAAACGAAATCTTCCCGATCTCACTAGAATTTTTAAAAATGGGGTTGTTATGGTTTCTCTAGCTCGAGTTCCTTTATAGAACCTCTCATGTTCTATCAAACTACAATCTCTCCAATTCCTCGGATCAATTTTTTTCCTAAGATCAATTTTTTTTCTAAGACTTATAATTTCAGGGAATAAAAATTTCGGTTCATTTTCCCAGATTTTATCTTCACTCTGTTTCTTCGGATCAAGACGTTTAGAAAGGCACATCTCATTTGGTCTCCCCCCTAGAAAAGATACATTCAACTATGATCTCCCCCTAGAAAAGATACAATTCAAACTATGGTCTCCCCCCTAAAAAAAGATACATTCAACTATGGTCTCCCCCTAGAAAAGATACATTCAACTATGATCTCCCCCTAGAAAAGATAACATTCAACTATGGTCTCCCCCTAGAAAAGATACATTCAACTATGGTCTCCCCCAAAGAAAAGATACATTCGACTATGGTCTCCCTCTAGAAAAGATACATTCAACTATGATCTCCCCCTAGAAAAGATACATTCAACTATGGTCTCGCCCCAAAGAAAAGATACATTCAACTATGGTCCTCGCCCCTAGAAAAGATACATCCTGTTATGGTGTTTTCCCCTTTTACATCCTGCTACGGTCAACTCATAGAAAAAGGTACATCACTCTATGGTTCCCTTGTGAATGTAATGTAGGTAGTTTTGGTCCTTAGAATGTTATACTCTCGCGGCTTCAACATTTTCCACTTGGGTTACAAGACCTGATCACTGGTGTGGATCTTAAGACGCAACTCGTGGTCCCCAAAGGATGAGGTAAGCATTGTGTAACTGTGTATGTTTCAAAACGTAACCATATAGTGGTATAAGGTACATATTAATAACCTGACCACTGGTTGGATCTTAAGGTATAGCTCCCGGTCTTTAAGTGAGACGAGTATAGAGATAAGCATATTTAAAATCATGCAAGCTTTATTTTGGTAAATAAAACATTGCAAATTTTTACTAATAATTTACTAGAATACATTTACAACACGTTCTAGTTAAGTCTTTGTCCTTCTCATTAGCATTCCGTCACACAGTTTTTCTGAATGTATAAAACTCAATCACCAAAAAATACAAATTACAAACACCCGATACAAAAATTTACATATTCACCAATCATCACACATTTTGAACTATCCAATCATATTCACATCTAAAATTACAACAGTAATGTCAAACTTTACAAAGTTTTTCACTAATAAATCACACTCACAGCAAAAAATACCGTGACTGGAACATTACACAAATAACTTTCACATAGGAGAGAGTTTACCAAGAAGTTTCGGTCCGACTTGGACTTTGTGGCTTTGTAAATGTCCAATCAGACCGAAAACGTCGTCATAAGCTTCTCTCTCTTATGGGAAGTTTTTTTTTGTATTACAACATCCACACGAAAAAAAAAACACGAAGTGAACACTAAATTTACCCAATTACCATTCTCAATCACCAAATTTACACATTCAGTAACCATTCTCAAACACAAAATTTACATAATCAATCGCCAATCTTTACATATTTTAAACTAACAAATAGCATTTACACCCAAAATTACAACATAAAATTTATATACAAAACCCCACATACTCAAACGAAATTTATACACACTTCACCCAGAGTTCCTCGACATAACACACACTTCTCCCACGGACTCAACAAACACAAGCCTCTCTTCCACACTCAAAGTTTCATTTACATTTCTATGCATTTGCCCCACCCCCTTGGGGCGCAGTTCAGTACTTTCACTTGAAGCCACAGACACGGTCGTGCTGTTATAACAATGAGATACACAGACAACAATTTCCCCTAATGGCATTTCGGCAACGCCTATCTGGAATTCGCTAATTATATAACATATTTCAAATCCGAAGATTCGCCTTCCAGTCAGCATTAAGAGAGATACACACCACTGTTGTGAGCACACCTGGTGTGTTATATCTTCCGTAACCTTTACGGGGACTGAGTCCCTACCCTCACCAGAATTAAATCATCTAACACCTTTGAGATCAAAAGATCCGCCTTTATATAAACTGTTAATGGACATCAAATATGTGTAACTTTACTTCGTCCATGGATATCATAGCAAGGGAACAAATTGATTATTGTTACCTATCACATTACCACAGCTGAGCTCACACACACACACACACACACACACGCACACACAAACACACACACACACGAATTTAACCCCGTCAAATGCAAAGTCATGAAGATAAGGGAACTACAAACTTCACTCGAGAAAAAGATCTTGGGGTGAGTATTGTACCGAGCACATCTGAGGCGCACATCAACCTGATAACTGCTGCAGCACATGGGCGACTGGCAAACATAAGAACAGCGTTCTGATACCTCAGTTAGGAATCATGCATGTCAGGCCCATATTGGAGCATGCAGCACCAGTTTTGTACCTACACCTGGACAAGCACATCAAGAAACTTGAGAAAGTGCAAAGGTTTGCAACAAGAATAGTCCCAGAGCTGATTGTAATATCCTACGACGTAAGGTTAAGGGAAATCGGTCTGACGACACTGGAGGATAGGAGGGTTTGGGAGACATTATAACAACATATAAAATACTGCGAGAAATTGACAAGGTGGACTAAGACACGATGTGCCAGAGATGGGACAAAGAAACAAGGGGTCACAGTTGGAAGCTGAAGACTCAGATGAGTCATAGGGATGTGAGGAAGTATTTCTTTACTTATAGTGGAAGTGTCTGGAAAGTGACGTAGTGGAGACAGGAACCATACATAGTTTTAAGACAAGGTTAGATAAACCTCATGGAAACAGGAGAGAGTGACCTAGTAGCGATCATTGAAGAGGAGGGGTCAGGAGCTATGAATCGACCCCTGCAACCACAAATAGGTGAGTACACGCACGCGGCGCCGCATGTGTAACGTCAACTCAAGTGATCAGTGTACTTCAGTGTTTTTGTGGCCTTCCCAAGGATATTTCATGGATCATTGAATGCGTCAGTGTCGTGAACCACCCCTGAAGTGAATTACTAGGCGCTGTTATTCAGAAAAGGTGGTGAGAGTCACAATTTAATAAGACATCATGAAAGTGATATAGTAGAAGACGAAGGCAGCAGGCTTAGTTGGATAATCTAGAGGCTTCTTTGCAAGTATTCACTGATGTGCTATTTGGGGAGTCGATGTGGGTTCCAGGTACCTCCAGCAGTGAGTAAATGACCCATTATTACTTAGTAGAAGGTACAAGCTAGTAGGAGGTTGTTGGATCAGCATCGATCAGAAGAGCACAGCATGTAACATGAGAAGCCCGCGCGTACGCACACACACACAACAACACACACACACACACACAACTCAGTCCGGAGAACATAAAGTAGTCATTGGAGTGATGTATAACCCACCACAGAACTGCAGGAGGCCAAGAGAGGAGTACGAAGAAAACAACAGGGTGATGGTGGACACACTGGCTGAGGTGGCAAGAAGAGCTCACTCGAGCAGAGCAAAGTTACTGGTAATGGGCGATTTCAACCACAGGGAGATCGACTGGGAAAACCTGGAGCCACATGGGGGTCCCGAAACATGGAGAGCCAAGATGATGGATGTGGTACTTGAAAAACTCATGCATCAACATGTCAGGGACACAACCAGAGAGAGAGAGGAGAGGATGAGCCAGCAAGACTGGATCTTGTGTTCACCCTGAGCAGTTCAGACATTGAGGACATCACTTACGATGGGCCCCTTGGAGCTAGCGATCACGTGGTCCTGAGTTTTGATTATATAGTAGAGTTACAAGTGGAGAAGGTAACAGGAACTGAAGGGGACAGGCCAAACTATAAAAGGGGGGACTACACAGGTATGAGAAACTTCCTGCAGGAGGTTCAGTGGGACAGAGAAATGGTAGGAAAATCAGTAAACGAGATGACGGAATATGTGGCAACAAAGTGCAAGGAGGCAGAGGAAAGGTTTGTTCCCAAGGGAAACAGAAATAATAGGAAGACCAAAACGAGTCCTTGGTTTACCCTAAGGTGTAGGGGCAAAAACTAAGTGCAACAGAGAATGGAAAAGGTACAGGAGGCATAGGACCCAGGAAAACAAGGAGATTAGTAGAAGAGCCAGAAACGAGTATGCACAGATAAGGAGGGAGGCCCAGCGACAGTATGAAAACGACATAGCATCGAAAGTCAAATCTGACCCGAAACTACTGTATAGCCACATTAGGAGGAAGACAACAGTCAAGGACCAGGTGATTAAGGCTGAGGAAAGAAGGTGAGAACTCACAAGAAACGATCAAGAGTATGTGAGGAGCTCAACATGAGATTTAAGGAAGTATTTACAGTAGAGACAGGAAGGACTCTGGGGGACAGATCAGATGGGGACACCAGCAAGGAATACACCAACAAGTGTTGGACGACATACATACAGATGAGGAGGAGGTGAAGAAACTGCTAAGGGACATCGACACCTCAAAGGCAATGGGACCGGACATCTCCCCGTGGGCCCTTAGAGAGGGAGCAGATATGTTGTGTGTGCCGCTTACAACAATCTTCAACACGTCCCTGGAAACTGGGCAACTACCTGAGGTATGGAAGTCGGCAAATGTAGTTCCAATTTTTAAAAAAGGAGACAGAAAAGAGGCACTAAACTATAGACCTGTGTCATTGACGGTATAGTATGCAAAGTTATGGAGAAGATTATCAGGGGGAGAGTGGTGGCAGCACTGGAACGGACAAGGGTATAATTGCAAACCAGCACAGATTCAGGGGAAGGCAAATCCTGTGTCACAAACCTTCTGGAGTTTTATTGATAAAATAACAGAAGTAAGACCGAGAGAGTGGGGTGGGTTGATTGCATCTTTTGAGACTGCAAGAAAGGCCTTTGACAAAGTTTCCTCACAAGAGATCCTAGTGCAGAAGCTAGAGATCAGGCGCATATAACAGGAAGGGACTGCAATGGATCAGGAATACCGTGACAGAGGAGGCAACAACGAGTCATGGTACGTAATGAGTATCACAGTGGGCACCTGTGACGAGCGGGTTGGGGTCCTCACAGGGTTGGTCCTAGGACCAGTGCTAGTTTTTGGTATATTGTGAACTAGGACATCGGATGGAAGGGTTAGATCAGAAGTGGTCCATGTTTGCAGATGATGTGAAGTTAATGAGGGAGAATTAAATCTGAGGAGGACCAGGCAGGACTTCGAAGGACCTGGACAGGACTGGTGACACCTGGCTCCAGCAAATGGCTTCTCGATTTAATCTCCAATGCAAAGTCATGAAGATAGGGGAAGGGACACAGAAGACCACAGATCCAGAGCGCATAGGTGGCCAAAGACTTGCAAAACCCTCATCAAGGAGAAAGATCTTGGGGTGAGTATAACACCGAGCATGTCTCCGGAAGCACACATCAATCAGTTAATGCTGCAGCTTATGGGTCGACCTGGCAAAGTCCTTTGAGAACAGCATTTCCGATACTTAGTAAGAATCGTTAAAGAACTGTATTACACCGTGGGATGTAGACCATACTGGAGTATGCAGCACCTGTTTGGAACCCGCACTTGATAAAGGGTCGTCCAAGAAACTAGGAGAAAGTACAAAGGTTTGCGACAAGGTTGTTCCAGTGCTAAAGGGGAATGGTCCTATGAAAGAAAGATTAAGGGAAATCGGGCCCCTGACGACACTGGAGACAGGCAGGTACGGTCAGGTAGGGAGACATGATAACAACATTATATAAAATAACTGCGTGGAAATAGATGAAATTGGAACAACAAAGAGAGGATGTTCAGGGAGGGACACAGATACTCAAGAGGCACACATTGAAGTTGAAGACATCAATGACAGCTCAGAGAGATATTAGGAGTATTTCCTTGATCATTAGAGTTGTAAGGCAAGTGGAATAGCCTAGCAAAATGACGTAGTGGATGGCAGCGAACCATACACAGTTTTAAGACCGTAGTTTGATAAAGCTCATGGAGCGGGGAGAGAGAGAGAGGGCCCCCCAGTAGCAACGGTGAAAGAGGCGGGGCCAGGAGCTAAGACTCGACCCCTGCAACCACAAATAAGGTGAGTACAAATACGGTGAGTACACACACACACACACACACACACACACACACACTACGAACTTCCTAATTATGAATAAAAAAAATGAGGCTTCAGAAGGGGAAGTCGAAAAGACTCAGGCGATTCATAGGATGATGAGCTGGAAAAGAATAAATATGGACGTAGGAGCTGTTGAAACGATGGACTAAGAGTGAGAAAAAACAAACTAGGAGAGACTTACCACGAAATAAAAACAAAAAAACAAAAAAAAAAAAAAAAACGGTGAAAAGCGATGGCAGGCAGGAAGAAGTGGAGTTGTGCGCTGAAGCTGCAGAAACCAATGTAAATATATTGAGTGCAGACAGCGGGTCAATGACCAGAGGTGTCTGACGTCTGAGAGCAGGTACACCATTTTTAAACGAGAGTGTCCAAAGGATAGAGTAAGAGACAAAAATTACATTGAGGCTCTATCAGGCAACCAGGCAATGAAAGCGGCCGAGGATGGGCACAGGGGACAAAATAAATGAGGAGTGGTGTAGACAGAAAAGGTGACAGACTCAGCAAAACGCAACCAGGACCACCTACGAGAAGAGACACAAGTAATTAAAAGGGCACGGCAACAGACTTATGTATAAACGGACCCAGAGTTATGGAGGAAAAGGCAATAGAGGAGTATAGGAAGCGGTCAGTCTTCATTCTATGAGCTTCAGAAGTGCAAAGATTTGAAAAACATCATCAAACAGTGACGACGAGAGGAGGTGTATAAACTTAAGCTAAAAAAAAATTCAGAGAATAGGGGGTGTACTCGGGCCTAAGTGTCAGACTATGTTTTTTCAAGGCAGAGATTGCGGCAGACACTGATTCTCCTGGAGAAAACCAGGGGCTAAAGGAGGAATGAAATAGGAGGGGGTGCTCTTAGACCACGACCCAGAACGAGAACAGAGCATAGAGAAACAAAGACGAAAGGGGCACAGAAGAGAGACGAGCACTAGAGTTGTAGAGGGACAACAGAGTCGAGCGGAGCAACAAGCATACAAACACCCATAGAAACCTCCTTAGAAACTGCAGCAAACACACTATCCCAAATACAAAACCACACTCCACACACACAGCCCCCACCCCACAACAATGCAGAAGAATGCACGACCCTGCTAATTTCCCCAACTTCCCCAGCCCCACAAACTCCCCAGACTACAGTGTCAGGAGGAAAACTGAGGTATCGTTACACCAACACTGATGGAATAACAAGTAAGTGGGAGGAGTGGCATGAAAGAATCACAGAGGCCTCACCAGGCATCATAGCTCTAACAGAACATGGACGAGGTAAGGTTACATATCTTTCATGTGCTTTAAAGTTTATGTTATGGCAGAGATCTTGTGGAGGTACTGTTAGTGTTGTCGCTGGTTGTGTACTGTTTGTGGTGTTGCTGGTGGTGTAGTTAGTGTTGTTGCTTGTGGTGGTACTTGTTAGTGCAGCTGCTGGTGAAAGTATGTTATGTTGTTGCTGGTTGTGGTGTTGTTACTGTTGTTGCTAGTGGTTGGGTACTGATTGTGCTGTTGCTGGTAGGATTAGTGTACTGTTAGTGTTGTTGTGGTGGTAGTGGTGTTAGCGTTTGTTGCTGGTCGGTTGGTGTTGTTAGTGTTGTTGTGATGATTAGTTTTGACTAGACTTGTTGTTGCTGGTGATAGTGAATGTTAGATTGTTGCTATATTAATGCTGTTAGTATTGTTGCTGATTAGTGTTGATTGCTGATTGATGATGTTGTTAAGTGATATTTATTCCTGTTGATAGAGCTGCTAGTGGTTGTTGCTGTTGAGGATTATGCTGGTAATTGTTTTTGATGCTGCTGCTGCTGTGTTAGGTGTTAGCCTTATTGCTACATGTTAATGGTGACTGCTTTAAAGTTGTTGTTACTAGTGATACTGTGCTAATGCTATTACTGCTCATGATTGTTCTTGCGCTATGGTGTCGAGATGCTTTGCTATTGATGGTGATGTTACGGTAGCGATCATGAGATGGTGATGGTACTGTCTGTGTTCCTTCTGATTGATGAGGGTCCTGTGAATGTGATTTGATATAGAGTACTCTTGATGGTGATCGTACTGATAGCTTTGCTCTTGCCTGATTTTGGATGGTTTATGTGAATGTTGTTACTAGTGTTGATGGCGATGGTATGATGATGGTTCTAGTGAACGTTGTTGCTACTGTTGATGGTGATGGTATGATAGCGTTCATGCATATGGTGATGTTATGAAAGTGCTCACTCTGCTGATGATGGTCCAGTAAATGTTATTACTGTTCGTGGCATACTAGAGTACTTTTTAATTTATTCGGCATATTTCGCTGCAACCCTTAAATGATGCCCTCCAGACCAGCGAAACCAGATGTATGAGTATAATGAGTCGGGTGGTCCCTCGTTGTGCTAACACCTTGGTTCAACCAGCCAATCACAAGAAAGCCCGATAACGTTCTGAAGCAATGTTGGACTCTCTTGAATGAACTTTGGTAAAACTTACATTCCAATTCTGGTCGAAGACGGTTCTCACCTTGTCTCTTGCTTGCAGAACTGTGCCTTTCTGTACACATTCTCTCTAAATATTGTACACATACATAGAAAAAAAAAAAACCTTGTGTTAGGTGAAGGAAATATATAAGTATTTACTCTTCATTGCGTTATTGCTCATTCCTCGTTACTACCTTGGTTAACCTGCTACAGCAGGTGTGCAGGCCACTAGGACTACACCTGTTTTTGTAATATGGAGTGCCTGTCTGAAGTCTTTGTTTTGTATGTGTCTACAGCCTTTGCTATGGTATTTCATTCAAACTTCCAAATTATTGTGTGCTATTGTTTTGCGTGATGCATTAAGGGGGCAAACTTCAAAATTTGCATTGTGTTATTGTTCTGGTGCCTTTTGCAGACCCATTTTAGGCGGTTGTGACTGTTACCAGTTGTCTATCTCTACAGGCAATGCTGCTGCATAGCTTCGTGAGTGTATACGCATCAAATTAAGGTTTGACTGGTGTCTCGAATTTCAGTGGGCTAGTGCAAATGGTCCTCATTGACAATCTTCTTGAGTCAGTTGAACCAGAGGTTCGGGTGCTGTTAGATAATCCAATTAGTTGCACAAGCTGTGGAGGCAGCTAGACTTACTGACACATTTGAAGCCCACTGCTCCTTGTTCAAAAGGTTTCTTAAATTTCTTTCCAGCAGTCTTTTTGGAAGTGAAATTATCGTGGATGGGCCACTGAATTTCATCAGAAGGTGGAAGCAGGAATTGAAAAACGATGCTTTCTTCAAAACCAGCAAGGAGCAAGAGACAAGATTCCTGAACCCATCACCTGTCTCTACTGCGGTAAGCCTGGTAACATAAAGACACAAGGGCGAGCACTTCCAATTGCAGAGGAGACCTCAATTAAACTCTTTTGTGTTATTAGAAACAAATGGGGGAGCTGCAATTTCTGTTATTCAGCATAGAATATTCATTGAAAGCCAGTATTACATAGGGTATTTAACTGTAGGTGTGGTTCATTGTTGCTTCGCAACAATGTTCTAAATACTATATTCTGTCCCAAGCCAACTGTTGTCACTGAAGATTCTCCTCCAATGTTGGCAATAATTCGTGCAATGTCCAAAGGAATGTGCCTGGAGAAAATTTTTCAGGAGGGGGGTATCTGCCACCTTCAGCCCTTCAGCCCTTCAGCCCTGAGGGGCCACTCAGAAGGGGCGAGCGTCTTGTTTACTGCTAGAGTGAGTAATTGATCACAGATGCTATGCCATGTAATCAAGTGACCTCTGCTCCTTGCAGCGGTGTTGCAACGTGTACTTTTATAAGAGACAATTACATTCCTTATTAGCAGGCAATTAAGGAAATCCTGCTCCCACTTTATTACCATAGTAAAAATAAGTGTACATTGTTGTTTATGCGTAAGACAGCAAGAAACAAACATCTGCTTTGCTTCTTCGAGAAGGGTGACAAGGATGCAATAGGTAATAGGTCAGCGTGTTTTTTGGGTTAATGGGCAGTGACGCATGGAGGCGGTCTGTGAACGACGCCAGAATAACTTTGAACTCGAACTACGAGGACACTGACGCCAGGATAACCAGCATGGACACTGATCTGTGCGTTTAGTGTGAACCAAAGTGTCTCTACACAAACTCTTTTTTAGAGAAGGGTGATATGCTTCTCTTGTGATACATTGTGAACAATAAAGACAATTATTGTTGAACATAGTGTACAGTGTGCGTTTCTAGGTCATGGAAGGACGTGGACATCAATGGACACTTCACTTCTATCAAAGTCACCGATATCTGTCGAAGGTGTTGAGAACACCATAGCTCAAGTTACAATAAGAGCAAGGTATGTTAGAATTTCTTGGAGATCGGGGGATTTGCGCCCAATTCTTGAGTCACCAAGGAGTTTGTAATCAACCTTATAATCGGCAGTTAGGTGTGGACTTTTGAGTCCAATTCAAGTAGATTCGTCAGACATCATCGAATGAAAATATGCTGACATACACCACCTAGCGGTATTTATACTTACAAAATTGCTATCTTTGACTGTGCCATTGTTGTGATGGTTTCGACAGACTTCTAGACCTCGTCTGTCAGGGGCGGCTGTGTAGAACGATTTTGTATGTCATTATCAGCTAAGTGTTCATTATATGTTATATAAACACGGGCAGGTATAAGGACAAATAAGTCTCAACAGAGTTTTGGTCGTGCTCGAACCGGATAAAGAAACACTGTGGACTCCAAATATGTGTACTACCAGTGTAGTCAGAATAACATATGAGCCATGGTCCTTCGAAAAAAGCTGTAAATACTAGTGTTTTACAATATGTATGTATACGTGTATAATGTGTCCCTCCAGACTCAATCACAGCAGGAATGGGCAGCCAAAGGTATACGGGCCGCTCACCCAGCGTTGTCACCCAACGGAAAACGGGTGCTGGGTGAATACTCACCCAACAAGAAGACGCGGGGATGGTATCCTGCACGTCATCAACTGCTTCAATTCTGGAGAAATCGCAGAATAAGACAAACACACCCAAAGTGATGATGTTTGTCTGAGTGCGCATATATAACCAGTGTTTATAATGTTTATAGACAGAAATTAAGAGGACAAAGATTGTGTTAAAGTTTGTTTCTTATAGATCTACCTGTTATAGTTGAAGCGAACCTTATATTAAAAGTGTAAGCTTTCACTATATATTATTAACAGTGAAATTTTATATATGTTGTAAGTAATATTTCACGTGTGATTTACAGCTTATACAGTGTCATTATAGTTTATAGTGAATGAAGTCGCTATAGTACATCGTGTTTCGCGTACGTCTAGTAATCCGCTGTCATGGTCAGGCTGACACAGCACACAACAGCCATAAACACCAGACACATGTACCTGTCCCTTCATGGTCATTGACCATGAGGTTATGCTTAGTGGGTCTAGTAGTGTTGAACTCGATTTTGCTGACTTAAGCATAACAAAATAAGTGCAGCTGTCTATAGGCCAGTACAGTGTTTTTATAAAGCACTCTAAGGTGTGGTGCTGAATTTTCAGCTTATCCCCCCCAACAATGGCATGTTTGAAACTCAGTTTCAGTCTTTACTGCACTAGATTACACAATTAGAAAATCTAATTTCAGTCTGTCTAGGATTTATCTCAGATACAAACATACGATTGTGATGGTCTTGAGGTCAAGTTTGGATTATTTACATGCAGCGTACTGGAAATAATTATTCAGGACTATACACATGTATGAAAATAATTTTCTTGATCAGATCCATCTGAAGATGAAATTAAAAATGTTTTGGATTACTTTTAGTGATCAACAATTAAGGTGGACGGAGTACGGCTACTGCTGCCGTAAAACTCTGCACTGAGACTACTTACTTCTTAGTGGTCAAACACCTGTTACACCTGTAACAAAAATGTGTCCCATACATAGATTACCTACATTGTCATTACTATTTTCAGCGTATAATTATGAAGTAATTTCATTAGTGGTTTTCAATCCATAGTAACTTCACGAACTGACATAGATGAGATTGCCAAGTTCATTACCTTAAAATGTCTTGTGAAGGAGAAACCTATGTAACTGATTAAGTCATTTCCGGTGCCGATCAAAGGCAATTATCAACTAGCCTTAGGTGTCTTAGCAGACTATATTACTTCGATGCTGACAAGGCATAGAGTTAGACATGCTGTCTTAAGATCAAGTTGAAGCACCCCCAAAACATTGTTATTCAGATTACAGGCATTGAGAATCACTTTAGACAATAGTATCATATCCCTAGGGTGCTAAATAATGGATAGACAATGTGATTGGTTTATAAGTTGTATTGTTCAAGATAAGGTTGTCACACAACTATTGAACGATTAAATTTATGTTCAATAAAACGCTATTTAACTTGTGAGGAATTTAGCAATGGTTGACAAACATAGTTTCATGCATGCAAGCAACGAGACAAGATGAAAAATCCAAATCCCCGTGGATAAGAAACCTTCAAATCAGTATAACAAAGAGTATACTACTCCCCACATAAAAAATTAGGGGAAATCCCCATATAGGCATTTATCAGCTGTGAATACAATAGACAGTAAACAAACGTCAACACATAACGTTCACTCCAAATGATGTACTTTGTGATGGAACACATTGGGCACAGTATTGCATTCAATACACATTCAATGGAGGCACGTAAACAAGTGTTCACAGCTGATAGATGACATCAAGTGTTTAGGTGAACACAAGGAGAGAAAATGCTCACTGAGAAGTGTTTTAAATGCAAGGGTATGCATCATTCAGACCATTAAGCCCAAATACTTTTTGCTGAACAGCAGCAAAGACTTCCATTGAATTCAGGAAGTCAAACACAAGCAACAGCATTAAATGTGAGAGATAAGTTTAAAGCAACTGCTTCTCCCGATAGATCGTCGTTGAGTTATCTAATAAATTACACAAAACAATGTTCGCTAAACACTATTTGATTCAAGGCTCACAAAGGTATTCATAGAGATCAGTGTTGCAGAAACTGACATAAACAACCCTATGCCAAAATACAGTTAGATATGCTGGTTTTTTCCTAATTCTGGTAAACAGACATATGATACCTAGCCCCAAACATCAACTGTTGTATAGGAAAACAGGACTGAAAAAGACAGTAGAAGCTGTTTGGGTAGTAGATTGATTTGCCTAAGTCTTTGCAGATCACAGGGATAAAGAAATCAGTTGCAGTGACTGAAAAGCAGCTAAGGTTCAAGTTAGCCTGTCTCTGACCATACAGACGGACACAATTTAGTCCATATTGATTTTAATCATTGGAAGTGATGTTATTATCAATGTTTTGTGCAAAATATAGTAAGTAAACATGATGTTCACTTGCTGAAACAGCAGGAGGCAGACATAATATGTGGTCCTCATTCCCGCTCAAAGTGGGAATCTGTAGCTGATATTGATTCAGTGGAAAAATGGACTAGTTACGGAGAATAACAGCTGATCATGTACCACAGCAAAAAAATTTCATTTTACTGGAGAAAATGATATGAATCAGCTCGATAAGCTTGTGGATTTAGATAGATGCGCATAGGTTTTGATTGTAAATAAACCGCACTGCCCACAAGAGTCTCAGACTTATAACCCACATATTTGGACACGTTCCAATATAAAGATGGACCGTATTGGTTAGGTTACCATGGAAATTAAATCACCCACCACATCTGCCTTAGCAATTATCGCATGGCTTTTTCGGACAGATGAAAGCACAAATACATGAGCTCAGGAAGAATGCCAGAGTTATGACTGTTATGATCAATATCATACCAAGAACAGTGGACAATAAATTCATTGAGGAAATAGTCAAGCATAAGTTGAAGACAGAAGCTCATTATCTCCAGCATACAATGGAGTCAGGAAAAGATTCTGAAACACTCCACTAGTTGTTGTATATTATTGCAGACGCTCGTGACAATATAAAGATGTAGCAAATCTTAATGTCTGTCTTGATCGATCCGGACCCTCAATTATACTGAGCTCTCTTGGAGACGTGCTTATGAAATTTCGCACAACAACCCACTCTATGTGCCTACACGGTGTATATTTCAAAAGCTTTCTTTAAGCACGTAGGATACAAGAAAATAGATAGATTATTCTCGATTCTTGGCCTGGAAATCCACATGATCCTCAAAGTCCTGGTTGGCAAACTTCATAGTTTCCAAAATCAGTATTAATTTGGGGCAACATCCTCTCCATTCTTATAGAAGCTACTCTATAATACACATTTGAGAAAATCTGAAAGTCCTCTCAAAGAAGTCGTGTGTGGCGGGTGGCAAAATTTTCCAAACTTTTCCTTTACACCTATTGTCCTGTTCAGCCTAGCAGCAGAGAGATAGTCCTGGGTGTTAGTAGACTGGTGTGGGGGTCGCATCATGGGGGACAAGATTAGGACCCCAATGGAAATAAGTTAGACAGTCCTCGATGGACGCACTGGACTTTCACTTGGGTTATCCTGGGCGGGTAAACCTCGGGGTTAAAAGCCGAACGAAATCTTATCATATCTTCATCTTATGTCTGTAAAAGAAACAGTTTCTATGTGGGACAATCTTCAAGGTACTGCTGTTAAAGAGGGAGGTATTTAAATCCTTATACATGAGAAGCTAACATCAGGAAGAGATGAAAAGAAGCCAAATATGCCTCTAAGGATGTGGAATACAAATTCAAAGCAATAAGGGAACTCTATCAAAGAAGATTTCCCTGAAACTGAAATTCCTGTAGCAACTATATGCTGGGACTTAAATTGGAACACACAGGAAGATACTTTGACGTCTCAAAAGGATAAAACAATTAATCATTGCTGTACATTCACTAAACGTAGTTTACTCTGTCAGAGGAATCACAATGTTTGATCATCTAGGACCTCGTCTCACCAATTACATAAAAGGTTAAAAAATGCTTATGCAGATGCATGAAACTCAAAAATTGAGATGGGATGAGAAAATTGCCTCTAGACAATGAGTCAAGCATGGCGATGAAATAATCCAAGGAGTTTAAAACAAACTTCTCAAATTAAAATTTCCCAGACAAATAGGTCAAGTGGGAAAAACAATTTACACATTACATGTGTTCTGTGATGCGTCAACCAGAGTGTCTATGGCGCTGTAGCTTACATGAGTAATGCTGAAGGAATACACTAATTACTTCAAAGGACAGGGTAGCACCCCCTTGAAGGTCAGAAACACCTGTACCTCAATTGTAACTGACAGAACTCTATGTAGGTATAAAATTAGCTGTCTATCTCAACAAAGAAACGTGATCATCTCACTATTGAGGAAAACTTGATCTGGAGTGATAATGAAGCAGTCTCCACGTGGTTAAGAATTAATAAGAGTAAGTTGGTCTATTGTACGAACAGAGTTAGCAGAATAAAGAGATGCAGACGAGCTTATCTCTTTCTCCACGTCTCTACCAAGAGAAGTTCCAGCTGGACATGTTGTCACGTGGTGTACCACTCTCAAGAAATTGTGGATATAATATTATGGCCCTCCACGGACCGAACTGGGCTCTCTAATGACAAATAATGGGCCTCAGTCCAAAAAGCTCACATTATGCCAGAATGAACAGTTCTGCTGGAAAACAGCAGAAATAAGTTGTGTAATTACTGCAGACACAACAGAAATAGGTCATTGATGGATCTAATTACTCATCTTTGGGGTAAAATCCGTAAGAGTTTACAGCTCTTGTCTTTAAAATCATTAATAAAGGGAATCCCAAACTGATTATGAATGTCTTGACCATTAAATAATGGGTGAAACTAATACAGAAAAGACGTTTTATCTAGCAGAATATATAATTTCTAGAAAGACACAAGCATAAATCCCACAAAGAAACCTGTATGATTATTTTTAGGGTACTTCGTATATCGGACTCAGAAAAGTCATTATAAGATGTCGACGGAAGAAATTCATAATCTTCACTACTAAAGAAGTTACATCAATATTGAATCCCTCCAAGAATCATTGGCTAAGTCAGTAAAACTCGATTGTGCAAACACGCCCACAGTAACGTGTACGCAATGGATGGGTAGCTGACACCAACTTGAGTGTCATTATACGACAATCCTTACTGGATACCTCAAGGTCACGGACAAAGTGTGAAAACAAATAAAGACTGTCATTACTTGTCTTCACTACGAATATGGCGAGTTCTGTCAGTATCCAGCGTCCACCTCCATATCCCTCTGAAAGAGTTTGTCATGTCAATACATTTGAGGAGAGACAGTGTTAGATTACACTGGACCAAATAATTTTTTTCCAATAAACAGTTGACACAAGTTCCCTACTCAAGGTGTACATCTGTTTGTTCCACTTGTGGCTACAATCTAGAGCAGTACATCCTAGAAGTAGTCCACTGACATGTCCTGCTGAAGCTTTTATTAAATTATTCAGAAGTGTTGCGACAAGCCATGAAGGGCATGTCCCAGACTGATGATTTTCAGATAATGCAAGAACTTTGTGCTGGTGCTGCTTATATAAGCAAGATCTTTGATCAACCAGATGTAAAACAGATGTCTGAATCAACGCAGATGTGACGTTGGCAGATACATTCCTCCTAATTCTCCATCGGCCTCCGGCGGTTTTATGAAAGAATGATCGGCATCGGTAATGCGTTGTTTAAGGTAAGACTCTTCTTCGTCAGAAGAATTCCGACAGTTGTGACTGAAATTAGAAGTGTGTAGTCAACATGACAGACCTCTAACTTATGTTACCGGATATTGGACACAATTTTCGAAGTGTTTAGCCATTCTCATTTACTCCAATGGCAGACTCGGCTCGATCCTGTTCTTCCCATGAATGATAAAGAAAATCATAGAGGATCCTACTTATTTTCGACAGAGCAACTCTGACTTAAATTCAAAACACCTTAATAAATGTGATTGAACGTTGGGAGAAAATTTGGCGAAGAAGGACTATCTCCACCTCTTCGAGAGAAACTTCTGTATGGAGCTGGCTGTTCCTGACACAATCATATCAGTCCTTAAGACCTGGGTGACATAGTGATTATCGACAATGATGGTCCGAGGTCCCAATGGCACACTTGGAAAAAAATTGTGACCATATATTTCCTGATGCAATTGGGAATCATCAGGACAGTTTGATGTTTTAAGCAAAGGTTATGTAGTGATATAAGCGGACAATAAAATAACACTAGTTACCGTTAGGAATTAAACAGTGTTGCAAACAAATTAGTGATTCTCAGAACTACAACACAGAACTAAAGCTGTTCAGAAAAGACAAGCAGCAGTGGGGGCGAGTGAGAAAATCAAATTAATGTTAGTGATGAATAGTTCACTCTTCAGCGAAACCCTCTGTCGCCCCCCAGTGTCGGAGAAATTTTCTCCAGGAGGGGGGGTATCAGCCCCCTTCAGCCCCCCTTCAGCCCACTCAGCCTGAGGGGCCACTCAGAAGGGGCGAGCGTTTCTTGTTTACTGCTAGAGTGAGTAATTGATCACAGATGCTATGCCATGTAATCAAGTGACCTTCTGCTCTTGCAGCGGTGTTGCAAACGTGTATTTTTATAAGAGACATTACTTTCTTACTTTAGCAGGACAATGTAGGATAAATCCGGCTTCCCCACTTTATTACCATAGTTAAAAAATAGTGTACATTGTTGTTTCTGCTTTAAGACAGCAAGAAACAAAACATTCTGCTTTGCTTCATCGAGAACGGTGACAAGGATGCAAGGGTTACCGAGGTCAGCGTTTTTTTTTGTGTAGTGTCTGGGCACAGTGACGGCATGGAGCGGTTGTGTGCACGAGACGCCAGACTAACATTCTGATCCGACTACGAGACACTGTGACGCCAGGAATAACAGAAAGGACATGATTCTGTGTGTTAGTGTGAACAAAGATGTCTCTAACTCAAACATTAGAGAAGTTGTGATCAGCTTCTTTCTGTGTACATTGTGAACAATAAAGTACAATCTTGTTGAATCATCTGATGTACCCTCGTGTGCGTTCCTAGACAATGGAAGACGTGGGACATCCAAGGACACTTCTGCTTCTATCAAGTCACCGATAATCTGTCAGAAGGTGGTTGTGAACACCATAGCTTCACGTTTACAAGAGCAAGGTATGTTACGAATTTCTTGTAGATCGGGGATTGCGCAATTCTTGAGTCACAAGGAGTTTGTAATAAAACTATAATCGGCCGTAAGGTGTGGACTTTCTGGAGTCCAAACAAGTAAAGTATTCGTTGCAGCTCCATCATCGAAATGAAATTATGCTGCATAACACCCCCTAGGGGTAATTTTATACTTACAAACGCGCGTATCTCTTGACAGCCCACTGGTTGTGGATGGTTTCGACAGCTTCTAGACTCGTCGCAGGGGCGGGTTGTGTAGATCGATTTGCATGTCATTTATAGCTAACGTGTTTCATATATGTAATAATAAACACGGCAGGGTAAGGCCAAAAAATCTCAACAGTATTGTTGTAAAATGAATGCTGACACCTTACCTATGGAGGGGACCGCCAATTTAGGGATAGACAATTTTTTTTTTGAGAAAACTGGCCAGGAAGTTTTTCATAATCTAGTGAAAAATCTTCTGATCAAGGTCTTTGTTTCTGGAGTGCAGGATTACCACAGATGTTTCTGTTTTTATGCCCGAGGGACTGTCCATTCGAGAAACAGCAACAGAGAGACTCTCTCTTTACCGCTAAAATATTAATCTTTCTCCCTACAGAGCTAAAATTATGAAAAACAGACGCTACTTCAACAGGACGTAGCGTTACCTGTGCTAGAACATGGAGTCGTATTTTTTCTGCCATGGCTTTGTCTGTGCATCTTGTTGAAAAGCATGATGGAACACCCCCACATGGGGATAGTTACCCTTGTTGATTGGGTAGGGGGGAGGGATTCTGGATGAATGTAGACAGACTCACTGTAAGGTAAATGGAGAGCAAAGTACCGGAGAGATGGAAGTTTCTGCCTTCATTAATTTCAGGGTTTTTTATTAATTTATGGTGATTCCCATTCTAGAATGAGGACTCTTCTGCCATCATTTTTCAAAAAGTGAAGCCCTTAATGCTGTCAAAGAACTGAAAACACCAGCGCTTACATCGGATGATACAAATGTAGTTTCTGATACTTGGAATCAACATCTGTCTTGATTATATCTTCTTTATAGGTTCAGGACTCTTTCAATATTAACTGTAATATTAAAAAGTCATCATTTTTCCATCTTTGCAGACTTTCGTCATTCCATAAAGCGGATTAACGTGGCAAAATGGGCACCTAGATTTGCCTTAATTATCCTCTTCTCTGTCTGGATATGAAGTCTCTGCAAAGATTCTTAGGTTCTAAGAAAATTTGCAGATTGTGGGTGCCCTCCTACGTTTCTTACCAGTCCCAAAATTTTATTTACACAGACTTCTAGTTTTTAAAGAAGCTTTCGAATTGCATCAAATTTTTCTTATGTGCAGCTCCCATACTGTTGTTCCCAGAGTGATGCATGTGAATCTGAAGTGGGAGCAGCGTTTTTGCAAGCTTTGATGAGGGATGTCTGCAACCCATGACATACTATTCAGCAAAAATACCTGCCTATCAAGGGGCCTCTTATTAATGAAAGGTAAGCTCTTGCCCTGGGACATTTCGATGAGTTCTTGTCCACCACATCACATGTGGTCACCGTCATCATTTACTATAATCCTCTGACCTACCTCAGCTCCACGAGGAACATGAACACTCGTCTCATGTGAGAGCATTGCGTCTACTCTACAGGCCCAACAACTTGTGTATACGGCATAATGACGACAAAGTTTAATTTTCCACCAGATGAATCTATCCTGGCCATGAACTGTTGGGTGCATTTTTATATGTTAGGGAAAAATGGGTAGTAAGCACTTATTTTTTTTAATTTTTATTGCCATAAAATAAATATAAAGTAAATATGGCCATAAGATTTTCTTTTCATTTTTAGTGAAGGGACATCTTTCTCCCGTTCTCAAGTGCCTTGAACCCTACTGTCTGCTGTCTTACTCTACAGTCGTGCCTGACTTGAAAGTTCCTTTGGGTTGAGCATTTTTTTCCGAGTTGGATGATTGAGATGAAAGGCAGCTCCATTAAAATTGATCCCATGGTGGCACACTAGCCATTGAGGGATGCCCAGTGTGGGGTGTTAAGAATATGTTACAGTTTATTAAGGTATGTCACACACCCCTGTAGGAAATGCCCTCCTGATCAACGAACCAGATACTAAGGGTAAACTGAAAGGGGCCCCTGGGTTATTCAGCACTTTGGCTCAACCCAGCCAATCACAAGGAAGGCCGTCAGAGTTCTGAAGTTACCTCCTTATCTGGTCAAAGATGGCTCTCACTGTGTCTCTTGCTTGCACAATTGCCTTTCTGTACATATCCTGAGTAAATATTGTACATATAATAGCTTGTTGTTTGGTGAAGGAAATATGTAAATATATTACTCTCCTCTACCTTTTCCTCATTCCTCGTTTCTACCTTGGTTATTGGGCTACAACCAGGTGTCCAGGCCACTGGACTACCCTGTGTTCGTGATACTACTGTTGAAGGTGATGGTACAGATTGTATCCACTTGTTGATGATTGCTAGTGATGTGTTGCTTCTCCCTTGACGTTGTTTGGTAGTACGGGATAGTGTCCGTGCTGATGATTGTCCAGTGAATGTTTTTATTACTGCTGATGGCGACTTTTTTTGGCTGGTTATTTTGCTTTTGGTGTTGCTGCTGCAGGCGACAGTGTTGCAAGAGTAGGTGCTGTGTAATGCTGCGCTAGTGTTATTGGTGTGGTGATGATGATGCTATTCTTGTTTCGGCTGCTGATCTTTCTGCTATTTAGTGTTATTCTGCTGTAGTTAGTGCTATTCTGCTGAGGATGGTTCTGCTGCAGGTATGGATTTCCTGATTTTCTTGCAGCTTATAGCTGTCCTGTCGGTGTTGTTGTTGTTGTTCGAGTTGCTGCCTGCTTATTCATAGCGAATAAGGGAGAACAGTCCAGTTAGATCAAAAAAGTAAAGGAGAGTTTTGATGAATAAGTAGATTGATTTTTTATTGTCTTAACTCTGCAACAATCTCCCCCCCCCCAAAAAAAAAAATTCAAACAGATTGAGAAACATATTTTTTCATTGTAAATGATGTAAAAAAAATAGTTTTTATCTAAAAACCTAACTCAGAAGACTCTCGTAAACCTTTACTTAAATTATTAGATTTTTTTAGTAAAATTTCCCTTATAATTTATAATAGGTTAGCTTAATTTTATTAATTTACTTTAATCAAATTATATTTTTTTTAATAAAGTAGTTACTTTCTTGAAAGAAAACTCATAGACAAAAAATCGTCTAAAACAAACTGAAGAACATAAGGGAAAAATTGGTTACATTTTTAGAAACTCTAAAATGGTAAACAACTTTTTTTTAACGTTTCCATAATGTAACAAATAAATAATGCTAATGTAATGTATCTGGTAGTCGAAATGTTTTTTTGTTAAATTCATTAGAGAAATAATATATCGTAATTTAAAATTGTGGTTGCTGGTTTATTTTAGTTTATTGAAAGTTCTTAAAGATGGAGAGGAATTCTGTGCCAACTGGACTGTTGTGGTTGTTGACATCCCGCCCTTAAAGCCGTTGGTTTTAATGGGAAGAAAATTCTGTAATGAATCTTGGTCTCTTTTATGCTGCAGCATTTTACAGTGTTCTAGATTTGTCAGGGCCTTTAAGTGAATAATCTGTAGTTTAGCAAAAATATGGAACTTCTCACGTTTAATATTGCAATGTTAATGTTTTCCTTCAAGTTCTTCCCCTGTTATCTGCCTCCCTTGTGTCCCTTTCATAAAATTTGCCAGCATTCGTCTGGACTTGTTTTCTTAGCCTCATCTTTTAAGAGTTTTTTATAATTTCCTGGAAATCTTCAAAGCCATCCCTGTAAACCCTTGCCAACTGAACTGTTCTGCAGCTGACTCTCAAGTAAGGAAAAACCTGTGAAAGAATTCACCACACTATGTTGACTAAGGCACTTAAATTTTAACGACCTTTAATATCTAAACGGAATCTGTAATGCTATATATTTTGTATTAAATTTGGGTCTGCAAATCAGAGTCAGTGTCCACTGACGCAACAAGTTTTCTCATCACTTTTCATGCGTAGTTACGCCCTAAATATGAATAAAATTTCTCCACGATCCAGTGGTTGTATTATAGATGTTGTATTTGGACGTATAAAAATCAAAATTTACATGTGGTGTGCACATCAAACAAAGTTTCTGGTAGAGTAAGGAAATGTGGAGAGAAAAAACTTCAGTGCATGGGTTTTGCTTGAGGGTAAAATGTAATTTCAGGAATAAAGTGATGGTTTAACCAGTGAATACATAATTCCTTCCGCGGGCATCCATGCTGACTGGTAAGGTGGTTTTATCTTCACCTAGGAGTCTAGAGGGAATAAATAACCATAGGCCTACACTCAATATTTAAACCTGATACATAACTGCAAAGGAGCAAGGAAAAGGAGGTCAGATTCCTTGAACCCCTGATTGTTCAATATTGTAGAGAAAGCAGGGTATTGTGAAGTAATTAAGTATCTTAATGACGAAAACATTCTCTGTAGTTACTAACTTAGGGGTTTTAGGAGATCCAACTCGACCGATACCTCCTTAAATCCATTCTCATCAACTACGTGACAACTCAAATATCGTTAAGAAATCTTGCAGGTATGATGGCCCTAGACCTGCAAAAGGCATTCGATACAGTTAACAATATGTTCTATACGCTGGTTTAAGTCCTACCTAACCAACCAGAAAACAAATTGTCAATATAAATAATACAGAATCAGAACCCTTTCAGATTGCATATGGAGATCCCCAAGATTAGTATTCTGTGTCCCTTACTATTTTTATATTGTAAATGACATCAGTGTCCAGTGTAAGATTTTGTTATATGCAGACGTTTGGTGCTCTGTTAGCTCAGGCAAAGACCAAAAGATACAGCTAATGAACTATTTACTGAATAGAGTCTTGCAGTTAATATTAGTAGACAACGAACTGTCGCTACTCCTCGGGAAACAAAAGCCCAAGCTTCCTGAAAAGGACAAGTAAAAGGGAACCATCGCTATAGTATCTTCAGAGAAATATCTAGAATTCCCTTTGACGCAAGCCTGTTAGGAGAATTGATACTGAGCACAGTGCAAATAAAAAAAAAAAGTGCCAAGCTAAAATTTCTTATGGGCAGGCACAGTGTCTAGCTACTATAAAGCTTGCAGGACCCCTGTCTAACTCTTAAAAGCATGTCAAAC
>NW_026507405.1:0-27176 GCF_026875155.1 Cherax quadricarinatus
TTTAAGCAGTAGTAATAGTATCTAGTAAGTAAGGTTTTGGTAGTAGCCAATAGTAGTAGGTACAGTAGGAAGTAAAACCGTTAAATAGTACAGCATAGTTAAATCATATGCAGTAAGTAGAAGTTAGTTAGCAGTAGTAAGTAATAGTTAAGGACGTATAGCAGTAGCAGTAAAATAAAAGCAGTAGTTATTAATAATTTAATTAATAATCAAGGGGGAAGCCCGGCAAAACCCCGAGGATTATACAGCGGCCCCTTGGGGGGGGAATGTGGAAAGAGGGTCTTCAAAGGGCTTTTAATTTCCGGGGAAACTGGACCACAGATCCAAATTCCCAAAAAATCAAGAGCCCCCTCCAACCAACACCAAAGGGAACCTTCCTTTAGGGAGTAGCAAGTAAGTACAGACTCAGGCCAGTAGTAGATAACAAGTATAGTGAGTAAGTAGGAATAGCCAGTAAATTAGTAATAGCAGTTAAAGTAAGGAGTATAGTAGTAGCAGTATATGAGTACAGACATAAGTAGTTAAAGCTATACTAACTCCAAAGGTAGTTAAGTAGTAAAGCAAGAGTAAAGCAGTAAAGTAGTAATAGCAGTTAGTAGTTAGCAAGTTATTAAGATAGCAGTAAGTAATAGTAATAAGTAAATAAAAATAAGTAGTAAGTAGCAAGTTAATTAGTAATAAAGTAAGGATTTGAATAGTAAAAAGTTATCAGTTATAACCACAAAAGTAAAATTACCCTACAGTCCTCCCACCTCCCACTTTAGTTCCCCCACCTAAACATTACCCCCCCCCCCCAACCTTCCACACAATTTAAGTTTACCTACACAATAAGTTCACCCTTCCACAAAGTATTTCCCCCCACCCTTTTCACATAGTCCCCCACCCTTACATCCCCCAACCTTTTCCAATTAAAAACTAAACACCATAAGTTCCCCCAACCTTCACTTTAGTCACCTACAGTCACCCTTCCCCCACTTAAGTTTACCTAACAACATAGTCCCCCACCCTTTCACATAAAGTCCCCCACCCTTCCAACAGATAAAAGTATCACCTACCAAGTCCCCCCACCTTTTTCCCCACAGTAAAAACTACTAACAGTAAGTCACACTATTAACCAGTTAAACTACACACAGTCACCCCCCCACCTTCCAACAGTAGTCCCCCCCCACCTGGCCCAGTCCACCCCCTTCCCAAACAGTAACAACACAGTCCCAAAACCCCTTTCCCACATAGTCCCCCCACCGTCCACAGTAGAAAGGTCCCCCCCACCCTTCACAGTAAAGTTCCCACCTAAACACAGTAGTCTCTACCCTACCAGATATCCCTCCTACAACAGTCGTCCCCCCCAACCTTGGCAGTCCCACCTTTCACAGTAAACCTAAAACACATTCACCCCTTCCACAGTAAACTACATCATTAAATAAAAGTCCCACCTTTTTAAACATTAAAAAAGTCCACCCTACACAGGAGTCCCCCCCCACACCCTTCCACAGTAAGTAACTACATCAACTTCACAGTAAGTAAAACCTACACCAGTTAAGACCCCACCTTTCCACAAGTAAGTCCCCAAACCTACACAGTTTAATTTCACCCTACACAAACCACCTACCACATTAATCCCCCACCTCAACATCCCCCCCCCTCCCCCCCCCCCAACCCTTTTCACAGTAAAGTAAACTACAACATAGTCCACCTTAAACACCAGTCCCACCTTTCAACATAGTTAAACTTAACACAGTCCCCCCCCCCCCCCCCCCCCCACCCTCCATAAAAGTAACTACCCCAGTAGTTCCCCACCTACACATAAGTCCAACTTCACATAAAACTACCAACAGTAGTCACCTACACAAAGTAAAGTAAAAAAACCTACACAGTAAAGGTCCCACCTTCACCAGTAAAAGTAACTCAGTCCCCCAACCATCCCACAAAAGTAAGTTAACTACACAGGTATTTCACCCTTCCACAAGTAAGTAACCTACACAGTAAGTCCCACCCCTTCCCACAGTAATAACTACAAACAGTAAAAGTCACCTTTCAAAAACAGTAAAAAGTTCACCCATCCCCCCAACATTAAGTTCCACCCTAACACAAATTAGTCCCCCCCCAACCTTCACAGTAAAGTTTCCACCCCCAACCTACACCAGAAAAGACCCACCCTTCCACATAAGTCCTCCCCTTACACAGTAACAAGTCCCCACCCCTTCACAGTAGTCAGTCCCCCCCCCACCTAACACAGTAGACCCATCACCCAAACTCAGTAAATCCAAACCTTTTAACCAGTAAGTCTAAAACTACACCAGTAAAGTCACAACCTTTCCACCATTAAAAAAAATAAACTTACAACAGTATAAAGTCACTTACACATCCACCTTCACAGTAAGTAAACTAACACAGGTAAAAGTCACCTTCACAGTAAGTAAACTAACACAGTCCCCCCCCCCACCCTTTTTCACAGTTTAAGTCCCAACCTTCACAAGTAGTAACTTAACACTGAGTCTCCCCACCTTCACAAGTAAGATCCCAACCTTTCACAGTAAAGTAAAACTAAAACACAAAGTAAAAGTCCCCCAAAACTAACAAGTCTCACCTGCAAACAGTATCACCCTTCACATAGTAACTACACAGTTAATCACCTTTCACAGTAGTTCCATCCCCACCTTAAACAACAATAAGTTCTGGGCATCTTAATTTTTTCCCTGCTAAACAACTAATGGGTTTATTATAACACACCAGTTCCCATAATTTTTTTATCAGTAAAAAACATTGGGGACCCCCGCATAACGAATTACCTCGGAAATGCGACCAAATTTTAATGTTTTTAAGTATATTTAATTGTAAGTGGCGTTATTTTTTTTTTGTTTTAATGTGTAATGGGTTTATTTAGGGGTCCCTGAATGGAACTTAAAGTCCTACTTCACAATAATTTTCCCTTATAAATGGAAACCAATTTCGACCAGTTAAACTGGGCACATGAACAATACTTTTCTGGAGTGGAAAAACTTTAATCGTATTAACCGGGGGGTCACCACCCCCACTGGGTAATTGTTATATTATTAATCCAACCTTCCCACAACTGCAAGATAGGCCCTTACTGGCCCCCCATGGCCATTTGTGCGCAGTTTATTTTTTGAACTCACACCCAATCCAACCTTACTCGCCCCAAAGCCTAACCAATCATAACATACCCAGAGGTTTTTTTTGGTCCCCCCACTTGTTTGTGCCAGTTTTTAATAATTACCTAATTACAATAATTAACCTGAATAACATTATGAACGGCCTTAAAATTTTTTATTTAATTAACAAAACTTGTTTTTTAAACACACAAAAATTTAAAATCTAAATTTTTTTTTTAAGAAGTGGACCCATGGGAAATTTGTTTTTTTTTTTTCAAACGTAATTTGCCCGTAATTTTTTTTATTATTTTTATTTTTTGGGTAGCATTTATTAAAAGTTGTTTTTTTCCTGGTTTTTTTTTTTTTGTGAAGAAATGGAGGCAGGTTTTTTTTTTCGACTAAGAGAAGAAATTTATGTCCCCTCCCCTTGAATTTTTTTATTTCCTTGTTTTCAAAGTTTATGGTTCCAAGGTGGATGCGTTCCCCAGTCCCTGGAGTTGGTTGGTTTTGCCTTTTTAATGTCCCCTGGGTGAAAGGTTGAAGGAAAGGTGGGGTTTTCACCTGCCGTCCCCGCAACTGGTTTTCACCTGTGTTTTATACACGATTGGTACAACCTGAGTCTCCCCCCCCAACCAAGAAACAGTAAAAAAACTGTCCCGTTCCACCACCTGCGGCAAAAGTTTTTTTCCCCCTTTCAGTTTGGATCTGAATTTGAAAGCCGTGAAACATTGTGAACAAGAAGACAAATGAAAATTACTGCCAAAAGAGTAACTTTGGTATATACGAAATATAATTAAGAGCTCAATTGAGTTTCCCCATGCAGCGAACATAGCCTCCTGAGAGCCACAGAAAAACCATCCCCCCAATTGATCCTATGGCATATAAACCCTGTTAATTGAGAACAATGGTTTCCCCTCCCCCCTTAACTAAAATTGGAAAACCTTTAAAGATTCCATGATATCAACACCCTTTTTTTGGAAACAAACGTAAAGGGACCTGGAAATTTATGATCATCCTATTTTCTAGAAGTTCCAGTTAAAAAAACAATAGAAACTCAATTTAGCCCAGAGTTTTTTTTTTCATGATCCCATTTACACATGCTTTCCCCCTATCGGGAAAAACCGATTTTTTCCGTAATAACATTTACCCTTTGCCCTTTATCGCCACTTTTGGAAGGCGACAACCACAAAGTTTTTTCTTATAATAACACAGATAAGAATATGCATTATGTTCTAAAGAACATCCGCCATTGGCAATAATTTTTTTTAGGACTCCGAGTACAAGAGAAGAATTCCACACAAAAGACTCGCACCCTGTTTAAACAAGAGTTTAACCTAAGATAAATAATTCAAGCAATAGTGGCTGCACAGAGAAGGTTAAATCATGGTGCCTTTAAATTCATGAGAGGACATTAAATAGGATTTAAATAATAATAATGGGTTAACATTTTATATAAGACCCTGTGGCAACCAGCAAGGTCATAAACCTCCGCAGACAACTCCACAAGGACTTCACAGGAAAGGCCCCAACAGTTTGCCTCACAGACACATGAAAACGGTCCCACAAGAAAAATTGAAGCATTAAAGATCATTATGACCAGGGGTTACAAGTAAAAGCTGGGGCCCCAACATCCCAATAAATTTGATCTTCATAAATCCTCCCCTCTACCTCAAACCTTAACTTCGCGCCAATCAGTACCGCCCATCCTAGAAACCGCCCCTCCCAAGCCCAACCACTACACATCTCAACCCATCAACAAAGCCTTGCTGCTTAAGCTGGCTCCACCTGCCCCCTGCCAGCTGGAAGCTATGAACACAGTTTTGAACCAAGAGTGGGAGAGGACCTTCCATTTTGCAAGGGTTTCATCCTTCTTTCTGGTTTGTAACTCCCCCCCTGAGTTTTTTTAGGAACACTGAATCCACTAAGTATTTCAAGTCAACGAAGCAAATCAAACACAGCCTTCATGCCTAGACCCACGACCCCTTTTTCTCCTTTACCATCAAAGTACGTTTTTTGTTTTTTTTAAATGGTATTAAAAGTATAGGAATAAATTGGCCAAAGCTGTATTTTATTTTTTCCTTAAAACTTGAAAAAGCCAATTGGAGGAAAACTGCCTTCACTAAAAAACACACTTTTAAAACCACACAATATAACTCCCATAATTTGGGAAGGAGTTATGGCTTCCCCTGGCCAAATGAGAGAAAATTATGACATGAGACTTATTGACATCCATTGCGAAAGGCAAAGATGAAAAGGAAATTTTTTTTTTTCCCCCTCCACAGAAATCTGGTCCCCCCCCACACCTAAAAGCGAAAACAACTATGTGCTTCTCTTTGAATTTAAATAGAAACCCCCAATAATAAAACCCCACATTCACGTCAAAATGGGATTTTATTACTTTACTTCAACATACCCTCAAATAATGGCCATTAAAAAATGCAGATAACCCTGAGGGTCCACAGAACCGCCAACGGGGGGCGTTTTTGACCCCTGGAACTTCCCCCTCTCCAGGAGTTCCCCTCCGACATTAAACAATGCGGAGTATTTTTAGTATTTTAGGAAAGATTTTGATCAGGAAACCAAGAAGTTATTTTCCTGATGCAGTCTTAGATTGATGACCCCCACCCATTTGGGAGCTTTTTTTTGGGCCCCCAATTCTGACCAAAAGGTCCTTTTTCCCCCACTGCTCCACCGGTCCCCACCCCATTTTTAAAAAAATGTCTGGTTCCCATAGTTAATTTAATTTCTATAAACCCCACTAATTATTATTTTAATTTTTTACATTTATGTAAATTGGGATATTTTACTATTTTTCTGAAGAAAACCCATTCCCATAAAGTTCATTTAAAATTAATCCCTTATAAGTCCCCGGAATTACAAAATATGAATTCTAACAAAAAAAAATTTTATTTTTTCTTATTTATTATTTAAGCACCATTATGTCCCCCCCCCCGTTACCCACGAGGCAGAAGTTTCCAACTATCTTCAGAATATTTTTTCTTTTTTAACGCCACCCTTTTTTCAACCAATTTTGTACAATTTCCTAAAGTACACCATACCATCCGGACTTACGAAACCTCTCGACTAACGAACAGTGGTTATCTTATTTTATGCCAATTTATATCCCCTGGAAATAAACCCAACCTACAGTTGGACCTCCCGGTTTTCGCGAAAGCCATCGTATCCATAAATATTCCGGTAAAAATCCGAAGCAAATATAAATAAATCGCAAAAATAATTTGCCTCGTTTTTCCCAATTTTACAAAGCCCCTGTTTATTGCGATTACAATTTCCCGTAAAAAAACGAGGACATGCCCCCCCCATGGTTTATTACAAGCCAGCCCAATGTGGTGGGCATCTAAGGATACATTCCAGTACATTCTATAAATTCATTCCTTAAAAAATACAAACTGTGTTTTTGGTGCTTTTGTATTTTTTTTTTTTCCTGCAAAAATAAAAAGTCCCTCCATGGGCCCCCCAAGAAAAGCTTCTAGAAGCCAACCCATTGAGACCAAGGAGTGGCAAAATTGGACTAATTTAAATTTAAAAAGAAATTCTGTGCAAATTGCTTAAATTGCACACCATTTTTATACCCTTGATGAAAAACCACCCCTGACCACAAGCTTACTTGAGCCAAGCGTGTTTTTTTTGGCAAAACCAGTAACATCCTGGAGACAACCATAGTCTCTGAGATGGAACCACTCATTTAGGAAAAGTTATCCATAAAGGAAAACACAGAGGTAACAGGCCTCCCTAAATGAACAAGATATATATTTTTTTGTCTGTGACACGAAGGAACATGACCTCTCCAGCTGAGCCTCTATGGCAAAAACACACTAAACCCGGTCCCAAAACCGTAATATATACCTTTCCAACCTCGCGTTAGTCGCCCCCCCCTAAATTTTTTTGAAGAAAAAAAAAAATCTTTTTTTTTTTCCCTTTTGTTAAAGGGAAAAAGAAAGAGCATAGGAGGGGGGTAACCACCCAGGCCAAATCCCCCAATTTAATTTTTGTAATATGGGAACACATGGAGTTTCCCACAAACAACCCATTCTCCCTCCATGTCTCCTAAGGTGGACTCCAAGGCTTTAATTGGTAGGCAAATGTTTGAAATAATGAAACAAAGAAAAACGTAATTATACCGATTTTTTTTTTGGAGGGGTAGTTTTCCGCCTGACAAACAATATGATACATTTGGCGCCGTTTTTTAGGATTTAAAACGAAGAAGGGAAAAGTAAAAACCCCGGAAAAGGAACCCTTTTGCCTACCTCAAGTCCCTTAAAATCAAGGGGATTTCCCCCCTAGTTTAAAACAACAATTTTAAAACACTCCGACACTCCCACCCCTCCTCCCATCCCAAATCCAATCAATCAACCAGATCCTTCATTTAAAAAGGTAAAAAGGTTTTCTATCTATATTTTCCTATGTGATTTTATTCAATTGTTATTATCTGTAATTGTTAAAATATTTATATATTTGGGCATTTAAAACTTAAAAATATAGCCCCCCAATGTGGTTAAAAGTTAATTTTTTTTTTTTTCAATACTTTTTGGTGTCCCCCCCCCCCCCCCCCTTTGCAAAAATGGATTAATTCTTTTTTGAAATTTCCATTACAGTGGAACCCTCGACCCCAGCGATTGGGCCACCGAATAACGAATAAATCTGAAACTAGCTTAATACAAATTTTATTCGCAAAAAATTTTGCCTCGATTATTTAAAGCGCCTCTAAAAAAAAAACCTTGAAACCAACACTATTCTTACGTTTACCGTCTGAAGACGCCTCCAATCATCTGCCATTGTTATTTTTTTTAAAAGCCATCCAGCCCAAAACCCCACGGGTCCGCTATTCCCAACATACAAATTTCGACAACATTTTTTTTTTTTTCAAATTAATATCCACATCCCCTTTCTAAGTGATTGCACCTGCAAAATAAGTTCCCACCCATGGGGGCCCCAAAGAAAATCCCTTTTCTATGGGGTCCAACCCTACCAGCAAAAAAGGGTGAAGAATTTAACTAATGGATATATGAAGAAAGAGAAAATTCATTGGCGCATAAGTATAAAGTTATGGGAGTGCGTCTGTCCTCCCGACTGGCCAGGGCCTATAACACCCAAAACCCCAAATCAACCCATCCCCCGCTACTATTGTGGGGCCAGAAACGGCAAATCAAGAACTGTTCTTTTGGCCAAAGGTTGCAATTATGTTATTTTCAAACTGAGAAAGCAAGTGATGAAGATGTTTTTTGAGAAAAACCCTGTATTATTGGGTATGGATTTAAACGATAAACAGATAGCAGGAAAGATAGCATCTCTCCCAAAGCAATCATATTGTAAAATAAGGCTATGAAAAGGTTTTGGCATGGATGATTTTTTAAAATTAAAAAAAATGCCCACAACTTAAGTGGGGGTGGATTGTGAGTGGAAATTTTAAAGCCAGCAAAGGTTTTTTTTTTTTTTTTTTTTTGGTTTTTGAGAAGATTTTAAAGCAACCGAAGTGGCAAAAAAATACAATATGGTGAATAATCCCATGGTGAGCTGCAGTTATTATTTTTTTTATGGGACCAAAAAAACCAGCTGAAAAAATTATGCGGTGCCAAGGAAACTTCCAAGAGTACATAGTTGGAAGGACTGAAAACCCTGAAAAACCAAAGTGTTTTTAATTGTGAAAAACACTGACAATGTTTTTTTGTGAAACACCTTTTAAGGAATGTCCATAAGGAACGGAGGTACCAGTGCATCTTATGGGCCAATATGGTTATTTTTACTTTTTTGGCACAACCCAGACAGGTCCAGTTGGGGGACCACCCCCCCTCCCTCAAAAACCTGGTTCCCTAGTTTGGCCCAAAAATTAAAAGAAGAAGGAAAAGTTTCTAAACCCGAAAAAAAAGGACCTTTGGGGGCCACCACCAAGTACCACCTAAATGAAAGGGATTTTCCCTCTTCTAAAACACAAAGACCAATCAACACAACTCCCCCCTCCTTCCTTTCAGCACCATCAATCCGCCAATCACCAGACATTCAATAAAGGTTTAAATGGGGCATGTTAAACTTTAGCCAAATGTCCCTTTCTTTTTTTAAGTTTTGTGTGTTAAAAATTAAAATTAAACCATTTTTCAAATGTGTTAAAATTTTTTTTTTTTTTTTTCCACAATTACTTTTTATTTGGTGTCCTTGCACGGATTTAAAAATTGCGAATCAATATCTTTTCCCATTTAAATTTCCTTTATGGGGTAAAATTAAACTTTGACCTAAACGATTAATTTTTTTTATTTTTTTTGACTATCAAATGAAAGCCGCTCTCCAGGAAACGTGGATATTTTTAATAGCGTTTTTTTTAATTCGAGGTCCCCCCACAGTAAAAAATTTCCTTTATGGGGAAAAATATTTACTTCACTGTCGATAATTTTTTTTTTTTTTGTTTTTTTTACGATTGAGTCTTTCTCAGAACGGATTTTAAAATACGTGAACAAGGGGGTTTCCCCCCCCCCCACTGTTAAAAAAAAATTTTGTGTTTTTTTTTGTAACACAGTGTTTTTTTTTTTTATCCCTAAACCCTTTAACATTAATAAATACAGTTACTAACCAACATAAAAACGATTAAAAGTAAAAAACCATAAAAAAAAATTTTTTAAAAACAAAAAAATGAGTCCCCATTCTACAAAAAACAAAAATGGTTTTTATGTTTGATATTCAGTAGTACCAAGTTTTTCCCCCGACTTTTTACAAACCGTTTTTTTCCTCCCGGAAACGAACCTCATCCCGTTAAAAAGTCGGAATTTTGGTAGTGTATAATTGTTTGGGTTTTGTTTGGGTTAGTTAAACCTGTTAAATACAGAAACACATAAAAATCAAACCTCTTAAAAATAAATAACATTTATCTTTTGGGTTGGAGAGCTGTGCCCCATATAATATTCCGAGCAGTCCCGGTAAACGAAAGCCCACGTTTGCCCTAAACAGTTAGGAAGAGGCAGTACCTTGAGAGAGGTTTAGTTTATCTGGGGTTCAGCCGCCCCCCGCGGCCCCAGTCCCCCCCTGTTTGACCAGGCCTCCCTGGTGCATCAAAGCCCTTAACTCAAACCGGCTTGCAACGGCAAATCCCAAACTTTTACGAGCCCACAGCCCCCCGCTGGACTTCCAGGTACCGCTTTTTTAGGATGGTTTTTTTGCCAGTGCCAGCCCCCCTTGAAACAGCCCAGGGGTCCTTATTTGGCCTGGTACTATTATCTATTGGCTGTACCGTCAAAACTATGAATAAACAAATAATTAACCTACAACCCTAAAATAACAGCCTCTCCTCACTTTAACGTTGGACCCGAAAAAAACTTCGTTTTTTTTTCTACCGAACGACTTCAGATTTTATAAACACAGGTTTTTCCTCTGACCAGTAAAAAATGCCCATACCTAAACAATTGTTTATATAGAAGCAGATTTATCCCTAAATTTCCCTTTATAAATACAAATACCGTACACTATTGTTAAAAAACAATTTAAAAAATAATAACCAGAAAGTTTTATATAAATGGTGGCCAAGTTTGAACATAACAATTCTTATTCAAAATTGGGGGTTTTTTGACACCAAACTCCTTACCATTAAATAGGTTAGTTTCCCTCCTTAGTGACGAAATTTTTTGTTTTACCCAAACGGCTTCGTAGGAACAAACTCCCGTTCTTTAAGTGGGAGGAAAAGCCCTTGTACCAGTATTTGAAAATGTAATTTAAAAATATGAAAATTAAAGTTTATCCTGTCAATACATTGTACATAAATACAGAATGTTCATTTAACTAAACACTCATCGTAAATCCGAAAAATATTGTTAAAGCAAAGGAACGCCCTGTTATTTAACACTGAACCCATGCTATTCCCCCAACCCAATGGGAATTTTTGTTATAACACCGTTTTCCACGTCCATAGAAATTTTGTTTTTTTTACATCATTACATTGTCCAAGATCGCTACACCATACCGTCAATGTCCCATTTACACCATTGCCCACTTCCAAATGATTACATCATTCCCACGTCCACGAAATAGTTTTTTTTTTCCATTTTTTGTTTCCCCGCCCACATAGAATAAGTGTTTTTTTTTATGTTTTTTAACAAATTTCATTTCCATGGGGAGATGCGTATCATCTTTGCAATCCATTCCAACATCAATGATTTATTAAACATTCCCAAATTCCACATCAAATGAACCCGTTTTAACAATTTCCACATTTCCACCTCCAGTATCCAAACCAATACTGCACCATTACAAACCCAAGAGATATCTATTTTTTTTTAATATCCATCCCAGCGGGTACAATATTAAACCCAGCGTAATAAATTAAAGGACTTCTAAAAAATCTGGAAACTCCCTGCCCAGAACATCCCTCCCGAACCCAATACCTCCGGTCCAAAACAACCCCTTTTTCCCAAAACTAAAACGTACAACTTTAACAAAAAAAATCCCTACCTACTCCCTAATTAGGATCTCCCCCAGCCATTCAAACTAAATTGAGCAATAAAAAAAAAAACTAATAAATTTGCCCCCGTTATTTTTTCAATGTCACGAAAAAACCCCATGGTTTGTAAAAATACATAAATATAATTATATTACAATTAACCTGTAAAAAACCCCATCCCCCCCCCCAGAAACAAATTTAAACACCCTGCAGGCCAAAAAGGCCCAATCTGCGAAAAAGTGGTTTTTGGCCACCAGTTTGTCACCAAAGAAATTTTGTCAAAAAAAAAAAATCTTTTTTTTTATTTTTTCTTAATGAAATGGTAGAGAAAAATCTTTTTGTGAAAGTTTAATAAAACCAAAAATAAACAATTGGCGGTGGGGGGGATGTTGTTATAATTTTGAGAGACGAAAAATTATCTTTACCTCGCGAAATTTTTGAATGTGGCCAGCGATATTTTTACCATCGGCCGATTTTGCCCGACTTTTTTTTTTTGACTTCCCATTTTTAAAAGGGCCAACATTTACATTATTCCAGTCCCCCAAACCAAAAATTCTTTAGCTAAATTTCCCACTAGTTAATTCTACTTATTCCTATTCCTAAATCGATTTTGAAGCACAAGAAAATTTCCCCCCAAGTCCCAAACGGTTTTCAACAACAAATTTAAAGTTGAATCGAAAAATTTGTTTTTTTAAATTTTTTGGCCAATTTAACAACACAAGTTTCAAAATATTCCCAATTTTCAAAAATAGGTCCCATAACAATAAACAATGGGTAGGTATTCCTGAACTACAAACCCTAACATTTTTTCCCTCTTTTTCCAATGTTTAGGTTTTTTATTTATGTTTTTTTTTGAAGGCTGTATTACAATTTAATCCCATTTTTGAACTTTATTATTCACATAATGGAAATTTTTTTTATTCCCACCACCAAAAAACAGAAGATTTTTTTAACTGTTTAGCAATAATTGGTTTAAAAATAATTGGTAATAAATATCACCAACCATATATTTGGTGAAAAGGTATATTTTAAGACCCCCACCAGCTGGCCGTGTAAATTAACCGTGGTGGAGCCCCGTTTTGTTTTTTTTTTTTATTTTTTTTAACTTGAAATATCGGCCAAAAAAAATTTTACATTTTTTCTGCCCCTAACCTTTTTGAGCCAGTTTTTCCAAGCCATCTTTTTCCAAGTTGCTTAAACCCAATCCAAATCATCTCCTATTTTTTTCTGTAATATGTTTCTTTTCCCCATTCTATCCTTTTAAAAATGAAGGAAACCACAAGAAATCTCAATAGAACTTAATAAAAACATACGAAAAAACACTGCAGTCCTCCGCTTTTGGTTTTTTAAAATCGAAAAATTCATGATTTTTCAGTTTTTTTTTCCATTTATGCAGGTGCCCACACATTAACCCACATAGAAATGTAAAATTTCTCCTCTCATAAATTCTTAGGCCCATAATGTTCCACTCCACAGTCTTTTATTTAATCAAGAAGTGACCTGACTACCAAGGGCCTAGAATTCTACGGTTTTGAAACCCCCTGTTAAAAGTAAAGCCATTCACACGATTATCCCTAAAAACACGGGACCGGACCCCCCCTCAAAAGGTTTACACAATATGGCAATTTTTTTTGTCCCCCTTTTGTTATATGTTAACAATAATCACGATTTTTTCCTGCCCCCCCCTTCAAGGAGGGTCCACCCTATTTTGATGCCGTGAAGGGTCCCCCTCTTAATTCCAAGGAAACTTAACTTTTGTATTCTAAAAGCCCATAATAGCCACAAACTAATACATATACATCCAGTCCCTATTATTGCCATTGCAAAAACTCACCTTTAAAATTTTTTTACACTTATTAAACACCTCACCTAAATATTTTACACCTTACAACTCACCTTAATTATTGTTTTTATATGCGATTTTTAAGGAGTTTTTTTTGAGGGAAAATTGCTTAGACACATACTTCTCAAATTTTTTCTCGTTCAGGTATTTTTTTTTTCATATGGAACCCGACGGGGGGGGGTTTTTTTCTTTTTTTAGCCACGTCTCAATGAAGATCCCCTGGGAGAATAAGACCATGAGAAAAACATCAAAATGTTCTGAGGGTCCCACAGGGAGACTTTTTAATGTATTTAACACCCAAATGTTCTATTCTCCTCATAATACAAATGTTTTTAATCAATGCCGGATCATCACAATCAATTATTAATTAATATATTTATTTTAAGGTTTAAATATTTTTTTAAGTACAGTGGTACCTTTGGAACATCAAAGGGTTTTTTTTAATTCGTTTCTTTTTTTTTTCCCTTGACCTACCTTTTCCTTGTAACACCTAACCCCAACCCGACCTTTTTATTCTTTTGCTCGATCAATCTCACACCACCCTTCCGACTTACAACCATGTTTTTTATTTAATGGCCAAAATTTTTTCTAGGGGAAATTAAACAAGTGTTTTTTATTTTTTTTTTTTTGTTTGTTCGGGTTTTACTCTCTCAGACCGCGAAGTCCGCCTCTAATATATCTTATTCAGATAACTTTTCTTTTAATCTTAAACCTTTTATAGTAAAATAAAAATACCAGTAACAAACAGCAATAAAAAAGTAAGTAAAAAAAAAAATGATAAAATAACCAAAAATAAAAAACAATAAAAAAAATAGTCCCCCCATTTACAAAGAAAAAATTGTTGATGTTGAGTTTTTGGATATATCAGTAGTACGTTTTTTCCGCCATTAACGTCCAATTTTTCGACTTATTAATGAACCAGTTTGGGGTTCCCCAACCGAACTCGGGCCCGTAAAGTTCCCCCCCAATGGTACCACTCATTTTTTGGCTTTTACAGTGTAACCCGATTTTTTCCACCATAAATTCCAGTTTCCAGAATGCCCGTTTTCGAGTGCCGTTAAACCCGAATGAAAAATTTTATTTTTGTTCCCCAATTGAGAATAATGTTTAAATTAGATTTAATCCCCCCCCGGTTTTTTTTTTGACTCCTAAAAAAACAACACTAACAATAATACACCCTAAAAAATTTGGTTTTCGAGTTGCGAAAGCTTGTAAGAAAAACTCGGGTACCACTGTTTTTATGAAACCCGGTAACCACTGTAATTGAAAACACCCCGGGAGGTACCACACTGTAATGAAAACCCGGGGGTAACCGCTGTTAATGAACCCGGGTTAAACCAAAACCTGGTATTGCAAACCCGGGTTAAACACACCCCTGTATGAAAAAACTCCCCCGAGGCGTTACCACTGTTAAGACACTTCGGGAAAAACCACTTAAAATTGAAAAACCCGGTGTAAAAACCAACACTTAAAAAAAAAATTGAAACTTCCGGGGGGTACCAACTGTAAAAAAATGGAAAACTTCGGAGTACCACAGAAAAATGAAACTTCGGGAACCAACCTGTTAAAAAAAATAAAACTTCGGGGTAAAAAAACCCACTGGTATAATGAAAACTCGGAGTACCACCTGTAAAATATGAACTCGGGTAACCCTGGTAAATGAAACCCGGGGGATAAACCCTGTATAAAAACTCGGAGTAACCCACTCATGTTATCGCAAAAACATTTATTATTTCCGTTTCAATGAACAAATTAAATTTTTTTTAAATGCCCCATTTAATCCACCCCCAGCCTCAAAAAAAAAAAAAAAAAAAATTTCCGTCCAAACCTTCCCCTTTTTTTTTCGCTTAAGTTTACTTTTTCCTAACAACTTCCCTTCCAACTACTCCCACCCAACACCTTTCCCCCACTACTCCAAACCAACTAACATCACTACTTCCCACCCACTACCAATCCACCTATTACCCCACCAACCCTTTCCCACTTAACCTCCCCCCCACCCACTACCATTCACTATTTAACCCCACCCCACCCCCTTCCACTAACTTCCCCCCACCCACTACCATAATATTATAACCACCACCTTTCACTACTCCCACCACTACCATACTAATACCACCAACCCCCTTCCAACACTCCACCCCACTCACCATCACTAAATACCACCCAACCTTTTTCACTAATTCCACCCCTCCCTAACCCAATCACTAATATACCCAACCACCCCCTTCACTACTTCCACCCACTACCCATCCACCTATAAACACCACCACCTTTTCACTAACTACCCTCCCAAAACACCAATTCACTAAAACCCACCACCTTCCAACTACTTCCACCACTACCATTCATCTATAACCCACCCCATCCCTTTCACTAACTCCCCACCCCCACTACCATCACTACTCCCCCCCACCTACCCATCACTTAATACCCAACCACCTTCACTACTCACCAATACACACATATAATGATGACAATAAAAAAAACCAACTTTTGAGAGGGCATATTAATATTATCAATACTTTTTCAAAACCAACCCAACTTTCACTTACTCCCCACTCACCTCCTCACTTTTTTCCCTCCAACCCACCATCAATCCTCCCATTAATCCTGCCCACCACCATCACTTTTTTTTTCTCCAAACCACCACCTATATTGTTTAACTCCTGGGCCCCCACCAACCATTCCACTAACTCCACCCACCACTAATCAGGAACTTTCCCGTAAGGCAGGTAAAATATTTTTACGAGGCCCCTCAATTAATTGTTTTATCTGGAAAAACTTTTCTGAGTGTTTTTTAAAAATTGGAGTTTCCCTCCCCCCTTCCCTATTTTTATAAATGAGAACCCAAAACATGGACGAGGTTGCTTCCCACTTAACATTCTGGGGACTTAATGTAACGATATAATTATCCCCCTTTCCCAGGGTTAATTGTCCCCCCCCCCCCCTCTTGGAAGAGCATGTGGGATGAAGACCCCCAAAGTATTTAAGCAGTAGTAATAGTATCTAGTAAGTAAGGTTTTGGTAGTAGCCAATAGTAGTAGGTACAGTAGGAAGTAAAACCGTTAAATAGTACAGCATAGTTAAATCATATGCAGTAAGTAGAAGTTAGTTAGCAGTAGTAAGTAATAGTTAAGGACGTATAGCAGTAGCAGTAAAATAAAAGCAGTAGTTATTAATAATTTAATTAATAATCAAGGGGGAAGCCCGGCAAAACCCCGAGGATTATACAGCGGCCCCTTGGGGGGGGAATGTGGAAAGAGGGTCTTCAAAGGGCTTTTAATTTCCGGGGAAACTGGACCACAGATCCAAATTCCCAAAAAATCAAGAGCCCCCTCCAACCAACACCAAAGGGAACCTTCCTTTAGGGAGTAGCAAGTAAGTACAGACTCAGGCCAGTAGTAGATAACAAGTATAGTGAGTAAGTAGGAATAGCCAGTAAATTAGTAATAGCAGTTAAAGTAAGGAGTATAGTAGTAGCAGTATATGAGTACAGACATAAGTAGTTAAAGCTATACTAACTCCAAAGGTAGTTAAGTAGTAAAGCAAGAGTAAAGCAGTAAAGTAGTAATAGCAGTTAGTAGTTAGCAAGTTATTAAGATAGCAGTAAGTAATAGTAATAAGTAAATAAAAATAAGTAGTAAGTAGCAAGTTAATTAGTAATAAAGTAAGGATTTGAATAGTAAAAAGTTATCAGTTATAACCACAAAAGTAAAATTACCCTACAGTCCTCCCACCTCCCACTTTAGTTCCCCCACCTAAACATTACCCCCCCCCCCCAACCTTCCACACAATTTAAGTTTACCTACACAATAAGTTCACCCTTCCACAAAGTATTTCCCCCCACCCTTTTCACATAGTCCCCCACCCTTACATCCCCCAACCTTTTCCAATTAAAAACTAAACACCATAAGTTCCCCCAACCTTCACTTTAGTCACCTACAGTCACCCTTCCCCCACTTAAGTTTACCTAACAACATAGTCCCCCACCCTTTCACATAAAGTCCCCCACCCTTCCAACAGATAAAAGTATCACCTACCAAGTCCCCCCACCTTTTTCCCCACAGTAAAAACTACTAACAGTAAGTCACACTATTAACCAGTTAAACTACACACAGTCACCCCCCCACCTTCCAACAGTAGTCCCCCCCCACCTGGCCCAGTCCACCCCCTTCCCAAACAGTAACAACACAGTCCCAAAACCCCTTTCCCACATAGTCCCCCCACCGTCCACAGTAGAAAGGTCCCCCCCACCCTTCACAGTAAAGTTCCCACCTAAACACAGTAGTCTCTACCCTACCAGATATCCCTCCTACAACAGTCGTCCCCCCCAACCTTGGCAGTCCCACCTTTCACAGTAAACCTAAAACACATTCACCCCTTCCACAGTAAACTACATCATTAAATAAAAGTCCCACCTTTTTAAACATTAAAAAAGTCCACCCTACACAGGAGTCCCCCCCCACACCCTTCCACAGTAAGTAACTACATCAACTTCACAGTAAGTAAAACCTACACCAGTTAAGACCCCACCTTTCCACAAGTAAGTCCCCAAACCTACACAGTTTAATTTCACCCTACACAAACCACCTACCACATTAATCCCCCACCTCAACATCCCCCCCCCTCCCCCCCCCCCAACCCTTTTCACAGTAAAGTAAACTACAACATAGTCCACCTTAAACACCAGTCCCACCTTTCAACATAGTTAAACTTAACACAGTCCCCCCCCCCCCCCCCCCCCCACCCTCCATAAAAGTAACTACCCCAGTAGTTCCCCACCTACACATAAGTCCAACTTCACATAAAACTACCAACAGTAGTCACCTACACAAAGTAAAGTAAAAAAACCTACACAGTAAAGGTCCCACCTTCACCAGTAAAAGTAACTCAGTCCCCCAACCATCCCACAAAAGTAAGTTAACTACACAGGTATTTCACCCTTCCACAAGTAAGTAACCTACACAGTAAGTCCCACCCCTTCCCACAGTAATAACTACAAACAGTAAAAGTCACCTTTCAAAAACAGTAAAAAGTTCACCCATCCCCCCAACATTAAGTTCCACCCTAACACAAATTAGTCCCCCCCCAACCTTCACAGTAAAGTTTCCACCCCCAACCTACACCAGAAAAGACCCACCCTTCCACATAAGTCCTCCCCTTACACAGTAACAAGTCCCCACCCCTTCACAGTAGTCAGTCCCCCCCCCACCTAACACAGTAGACCCATCACCCAAACTCAGTAAATCCAAACCTTTTAACCAGTAAGTCTAAAACTACACCAGTAAAGTCACAACCTTTCCACCATTAAAAAAAATAAACTTACAACAGTATAAAGTCACTTACACATCCACCTTCACAGTAAGTAAACTAACACAGGTAAAAGTCACCTTCACAGTAAGTAAACTAACACAGTCCCCCCCCCCACCCTTTTTCACAGTTTAAGTCCCAACCTTCACAAGTAGTAACTTAACACTGAGTCTCCCCACCTTCACAAGTAAGATCCCAACCTTTCACAGTAAAGTAAAACTAAAACACAAAGTAAAAGTCCCCCAAAACTAACAAGTCTCACCTGCAAACAGTATCACCCTTCACATAGTAACTACACAGTTAATCACCTTTCACAGTAGTTCCATCCCCACCTTAAACAACAATAAGTTCTGGGCATCTTAATTTTTTCCCTGCTAAACAACTAATGGGTTTATTATAACACACCAGTTCCCATAATTTTTTTATCAGTAAAAAACATTGGGGACCCCCGCATAACGAATTACCTCGGAAATGCGACCAAATTTTAATGTTTTTAAGTATATTTAATTGTAAGTGGCGTTATTTTTTTTTTGTTTTAATGTGTAATGGGTTTATTTAGGGGTCCCTGAATGGAACTTAAAGTCCTACTTCACAATAATTTTCCCTTATAAATGGAAACCAATTTCGACCAGTTAAACTGGGCACATGAACAATACTTTTCTGGAGTGGAAAAACTTTAATCGTATTAACCGGGGGGTCACCACCCCCACTGGGTAATTGTTATATTATTAATCCAACCTTCCCACAACTGCAAGATAGGCCCTTACTGGCCCCCCATGGCCATTTGTGCGCAGTTTATTTTTTGAACTCACACCCAATCCAACCTTACTCGCCCCAAAGCCTAACCAATCATAACATACCCAGAGGTTTTTTTTGGTCCCCCCACTTGTTTGTGCCAGTTTTTAATAATTACCTAATTACAATAATTAACCTGAATAACATTATGAACGGCCTTAAAATTTTTTATTTAATTAACAAAACTTGTTTTTTAAACACACAAAAATTTAAAATCTAAATTTTTTTTTTAAGAAGTGGACCCATGGGAAATTTGTTTTTTTTTTTTCAAACGTAATTTGCCCGTAATTTTTTTTATTATTTTTATTTTTTGGGTAGCATTTATTAAAAGTTGTTTTTTTCCTGGTTTTTTTTTTTTTGTGAAGAAATGGAGGCAGGTTTTTTTTTTCGACTAAGAGAAGAAATTTATGTCCCCTCCCCTTGAATTTTTTTATTTCCTTGTTTTCAAAGTTTATGGTTCCAAGGTGGATGCGTTCCCCAGTCCCTGGAGTTGGTTGGTTTTGCCTTTTTAATGTCCCCTGGGTGAAAGGTTGAAGGAAAGGTGGGGTTTTCACCTGCCGTCCCCGCAACTGGTTTTCACCTGTGTTTTATACACGATTGGTACAACCTGAGTCTCCCCCCCCAACCAAGAAACAGTAAAAAAACTGTCCCGTTCCACCACCTGCGGCAAAAGTTTTTTTCCCCCTTTCAGTTTGGATCTGAATTTGAAAGCCGTGAAACATTGTGAACAAGAAGACAAATGAAAATTACTGCCAAAAGAGTAACTTTGGTATATACGAAATATAATTAAGAGCTCAATTGAGTTTCCCCATGCAGCGAACATAGCCTCCTGAGAGCCACAGAAAAACCATCCCCCCAATTGATCCTATGGCATATAAACCCTGTTAATTGAGAACAATGGTTTCCCCTCCCCCCTTAACTAAAATTGGAAAACCTTTAAAGATTCCATGATATCAACACCCTTTTTTTGGAAACAAACGTAAAGGGACCTGGAAATTTATGATCATCCTATTTTCTAGAAGTTCCAGTTAAAAAAACAATAGAAACTCAATTTAGCCCAGAGTTTTTTTTTTCATGATCCCATTTACACATGCTTTCCCCCTATCGGGAAAAACCGATTTTTTCCGTAATAACATTTACCCTTTGCCCTTTATCGCCACTTTTGGAAGGCGACAACCACAAAGTTTTTTCTTATAATAACACAGATAAGAATATGCATTATGTTCTAAAGAACATCCGCCATTGGCAATAATTTTTTTTAGGACTCCGAGTACAAGAGAAGAATTCCACACAAAAGACTCGCACCCTGTTTAAACAAGAGTTTAACCTAAGATAAATAATTCAAGCAATAGTGGCTGCACAGAGAAGGTTAAATCATGGTGCCTTTAAATTCATGAGAGGACATTAAATAGGATTTAAATAATAATAATGGGTTAACATTTTATATAAGACCCTGTGGCAACCAGCAAGGTCATAAACCTCCGCAGACAACTCCACAAGGACTTCACAGGAAAGGCCCCAACAGTTTGCCTCACAGACACATGAAAACGGTCCCACAAGAAAAATTGAAGCATTAAAGATCATTATGACCAGGGGTTACAAGTAAAAGCTGGGGCCCCAACATCCCAATAAATTTGATCTTCATAAATCCTCCCCTCTACCTCAAACCTTAACTTCGCGCCAATCAGTACCGCCCATCCTAGAAACCGCCCCTCCCAAGCCCAACCACTACACATCTCAACCCATCAACAAAGCCTTGCTGCTTAAGCTGGCTCCACCTGCCCCCTGCCAGCTGGAAGCTATGAACACAGTTTTGAACCAAGAGTGGGAGAGGACCTTCCATTTTGCAAGGGTTTCATCCTTCTTTCTGGTTTGTAACTCCCCCCCTGAGTTTTTTTAGGAACACTGAATCCACTAAGTATTTCAAGTCAACGAAGCAAATCAAACACAGCCTTCATGCCTAGACCCACGACCCCTTTTTCTCCTTTACCATCAAAGTACGTTTTTTGTTTTTTTTAAATGGTATTAAAAGTATAGGAATAAATTGGCCAAAGCTGTATTTTATTTTTTCCTTAAAACTTGAAAAAGCCAATTGGAGGAAAACTGCCTTCACTAAAAAACACACTTTTAAAACCACACAATATAACTCCCATAATTTGGGAAGGAGTTATGGCTTCCCCTGGCCAAATGAGAGAAAATTATGACATGAGACTTATTGACATCCATTGCGAAAGGCAAAGATGAAAAGGAAATTTTTTTTTTTCCCCCTCCACAGAAATCTGGTCCCCCCCCACACCTAAAAGCGAAAACAACTATGTGCTTCTCTTTGAATTTAAATAGAAACCCCCAATAATAAAACCCCACATTCACGTCAAAATGGGATTTTATTACTTTACTTCAACATACCCTCAAATAATGGCCATTAAAAAATGCAGATAACCCTGAGGGTCCACAGAACCGCCAACGGGGGGCGTTTTTGACCCCTGGAACTTCCCCCTCTCCAGGAGTTCCCCTCCGACATTAAACAATGCGGAGTATTTTTAGTATTTTAGGAAAGATTTTGATCAGGAAACCAAGAAGTTATTTTCCTGATGCAGTCTTAGATTGATGACCCCCACCCATTTGGGAGCTTTTTTTTGGGCCCCCAATTCTGACCAAAAGGTCCTTTTTCCCCCACTGCTCCACCGGTCCCCACCCCATTTTTAAAAAAATGTCTGGTTCCCATAGTTAATTTAATTTCTATAAACCCCACTAATTATTATTTTAATTTTTTACATTTATGTAAATTGGGATATTTTACTATTTTTCTGAAGAAAACCCATTCCCATAAAGTTCATTTAAAATTAATCCCTTATAAGTCCCCGGAATTACAAAATATGAATTCTAACAAAAAAAAATTTTATTTTTTCTTATTTATTATTTAAGCACCATTATGTCCCCCCCCCCGTTACCCACGAGGCAGAAGTTTCCAACTATCTTCAGAATATTTTTTCTTTTTTAACGCCACCCTTTTTTCAACCAATTTTGTACAATTTCCTAAAGTACACCATACCATCCGGACTTACGAAACCTCTCGACTAACGAACAGTGGTTATCTTATTTTATGCCAATTTATATCCCCTGGAAATAAACCCAACCTACAGTTGGACCTCCCGGTTTTCGCGAAAGCCATCGTATCCATAAATATTCCGGTAAAAATCCGAAGCAAATATAAATAAATCGCAAAAATAATTTGCCTCGTTTTTCCCAATTTTACAAAGCCCCTGTTTATTGCGATTACAATTTCCCGTAAAAAAACGAGGACATGCCCCCCCCATGGTTTATTACAAGCCAGCCCAATGTGGTGGGCATCTAAGGATACATTCCAGTACATTCTATAAATTCATTCCTTAAAAAATACAAACTGTGTTTTTGGTGCTTTTGTATTTTTTTTTTTTCCTGCAAAAATAAAAAGTCCCTCCATGGGCCCCCCAAGAAAAGCTTCTAGAAGCCAACCCATTGAGACCAAGGAGTGGCAAAATTGGACTAATTTAAATTTAAAAAGAAATTCTGTGCAAATTGCTTAAATTGCACACCATTTTTATACCCTTGATGAAAAACCACCCCTGACCACAAGCTTACTTGAGCCAAGCGTGTTTTTTTTGGCAAAACCAGTAACATCCTGGAGACAACCATAGTCTCTGAGATGGAACCACTCATTTAGGAAAAGTTATCCATAAAGGAAAACACAGAGGTAACAGGCCTCCCTAAATGAACAAGATATATATTTTTTTGTCTGTGACACGAAGGAACATGACCTCTCCAGCTGAGCCTCTATGGCAAAAACACACTAAACCCGGTCCCAAAACCGTAATATATACCTTTCCAACCTCGCGTTAGTCGCCCCCCCCTAAATTTTTTTGAAGAAAAAAAAAAATCTTTTTTTTTTTCCCTTTTGTTAAAGGGAAAAAGAAAGAGCATAGGAGGGGGGTAACCACCCAGGCCAAATCCCCCAATTTAATTTTTGTAATATGGGAACACATGGAGTTTCCCACAAACAACCCATTCTCCCTCCATGTCTCCTAAGGTGGACTCCAAGGCTTTAATTGGTAGGCAAATGTTTGAAATAATGAAACAAAGAAAAACGTAATTATACCGATTTTTTTTTTGGAGGGGTAGTTTTCCGCCTGACAAACAATATGATACATTTGGCGCCGTTTTTTAGGATTTAAAACGAAGAAGGGAAAAGTAAAAACCCCGGAAAAGGAACCCTTTTGCCTACCTCAAGTCCCTTAAAATCAAGGGGATTTCCCCCCTAGTTTAAAACAACAATTTTAAAACACTCCGACACTCCCACCCCTCCTCCCATCCCAAATCCAATCAATCAACCAGATCCTTCATTTAAAAAGGTAAAAAGGTTTTCTATCTATATTTTCCTATGTGATTTTATTCAATTGTTATTATCTGTAATTGTTAAAATATTTATATATTTGGGCATTTAAAACTTAAAAATATAGCCCCCCAATGTGGTTAAAAGTTAATTTTTTTTTTTTTCAATACTTTTTGGTGTCCCCCCCCCCCCCCCCCTTTGCAAAAATGGATTAATTCTTTTTTGAAATTTCCATTACAGTGGAACCCTCGACCCCAGCGATTGGGCCACCGAATAACGAATAAATCTGAAACTAGCTTAATACAAATTTTATTCGCAAAAAATTTTGCCTCGATTATTTAAAGCGCCTCTAAAAAAAAAACCTTGAAACCAACACTATTCTTACGTTTACCGTCTGAAGACGCCTCCAATCATCTGCCATTGTTATTTTTTTTAAAAGCCATCCAGCCCAAAACCCCACGGGTCCGCTATTCCCAACATACAAATTTCGACAACATTTTTTTTTTTTTCAAATTAATATCCACATCCCCTTTCTAAGTGATTGCACCTGCAAAATAAGTTCCCACCCATGGGGGCCCCAAAGAAAATCCCTTTTCTATGGGGTCCAACCCTACCAGCAAAAAAGGGTGAAGAATTTAACTAATGGATATATGAAGAAAGAGAAAATTCATTGGCGCATAAGTATAAAGTTATGGGAGTGCGTCTGTCCTCCCGACTGGCCAGGGCCTATAACACCCAAAACCCCAAATCAACCCATCCCCCGCTACTATTGTGGGGCCAGAAACGGCAAATCAAGAACTGTTCTTTTGGCCAAAGGTTGCAATTATGTTATTTTCAAACTGAGAAAGCAAGTGATGAAGATGTTTTTTGAGAAAAACCCTGTATTATTGGGTATGGATTTAAACGATAAACAGATAGCAGGAAAGATAGCATCTCTCCCAAAGCAATCATATTGTAAAATAAGGCTATGAAAAGGTTTTGGCATGGATGATTTTTTAAAATTAAAAAAAATGCCCACAACTTAAGTGGGGGTGGATTGTGAGTGGAAATTTTAAAGCCAGCAAAGGTTTTTTTTTTTTTTTTTTTTTGGTTTTTGAGAAGATTTTAAAGCAACCGAAGTGGCAAAAAAATACAATATGGTGAATAATCCCATGGTGAGCTGCAGTTATTATTTTTTTTATGGGACCAAAAAAACCAGCTGAAAAAATTATGCGGTGCCAAGGAAACTTCCAAGAGTACATAGTTGGAAGGACTGAAAACCCTGAAAAACCAAAGTGTTTTTAATTGTGAAAAACACTGACAATGTTTTTTTGTGAAACACCTTTTAAGGAATGTCCATAAGGAACGGAGGTACCAGTGCATCTTATGGGCCAATATGGTTATTTTTACTTTTTTGGCACAACCCAGACAGGTCCAGTTGGGGGACCACCCCCCCTCCCTCAAAAACCTGGTTCCCTAGTTTGGCCCAAAAATTAAAAGAAGAAGGAAAAGTTTCTAAACCCGAAAAAAAAGGACCTTTGGGGGCCACCACCAAGTACCACCTAAATGAAAGGGATTTTCCCTCTTCTAAAACACAAAGACCAATCAACACAACTCCCCCCTCCTTCCTTTCAGCACCATCAATCCGCCAATCACCAGACATTCAATAAAGGTTTAAATGGGGCATGTTAAACTTTAGCCAAATGTCCCTTTCTTTTTTTAAGTTTTGTGTGTTAAAAATTAAAATTAACCTCGTGCTGAACATTTTCCCTACTCGAACAATTGGGTATTTGAACGCTTTGTTTGGTAAAAAAAATAATCGCTCGTAGTTGAAACGTTTACTCCGACATCAACTAAACAAACACAACCTGCCAGAAACTTTGCTGTAAACTATTTGGCGTTTCTTTTGCATTTTTTGGTGCTTATTTTCATATTATTTGTATAAATAAGTCATCATGGGCCCTACGAAGATCATGATAACAGCCAACCAAAAAGACAACTGGTTGGAAAAATTTCTTCGGTACTTCGAACAGCCTTCTGGAATGAACTAAGTTTGAGTACCGAGGTAACCACTGTAGTACAGTGGTAACTACATATTATCTATAATTTAGGCGGCCCCAATGTATTTGTAAGTCCTTGACTTACAAATACCATTGGGGCCTCCTAAATTATGGAAAATATTCATAATACAGGAAATCTTCAACTTACAAACATGTTGGGGACCTGCATTGTGTATAATAATAATATTACAGCCTCTCCTCACTTAGTGACGTACTCGTTTAACGAATGCTCGGAGTTACGACCAGCTCTCCGACTAGTATGCAAACATAAGCAATGTACATTAGAGCTGATTTCCTCTATTCTCTTTATTACAGTACACTCTACACTATTGTATAAACATTCAAAAATACACTAAAAATATTACGAATGGTTCAAAGGTGACATCAAAAATGTTACAAATGGTTCAAAGGTGACATCAAAAAAATATCAGAAAAGTATCACTTTTTCAATGATGGGAAGCACTTCACAGCTTTTCTTAGACTTAGACGAACTGCCACCATCAGCACTTTCGTGCTTTGAGGTTATTATTAAGCAAAATTAAGGGCTATTTTGGGGCCACGGTAAACCATGGCTAACTGAAACAGCGGAAACATAATCCATAGATATGGGGACTCTACTGTACATAAATATATTGAAGAAACAAGAAGGAAGATGAAAATGGTGGAACTCAGTTACAGAGGGACAAATGATATTAAAGGCTCGATTATAGACGGAAACTTAACTAATGTTTTTCCCGAGGACGGTCATTCTTGGTCGTCTGCAATATACATGTACTGAAGACCTTACGACGAAACTGATTTATTATGCTATTGCTATCACCACCATCACTAAGCAGACAGTTCACACCACCACCATGAACCAGGCAGCTCACACTATCACTACAAACCAGGCAGCTCACACCACTACCACCATGAACCAAGCAGCTCACACCACCACCACCATGAACCAGGCAACTCACACCACCACCACAAACCAGGCAGCTCACACCACCACCATGAACCAGGCAGCTCACACCACCACCACAAACCAGGCAGCTCACACCACCACCACTACCATGAACCAAGCCAGCTCACACCACCACCACAAACCAGCAGCTCACACCACCACCACTAACCATGAACCAAGCAGCTCACACACCACCACCACCAATGAACCAGGCAGCTCACACTACCACTACCAAACCAAGCAGCTCACAACCACCACCACCATGAACCAGGCCAGCCACACCACCACCACAAACCAGGCACTCACACACCACCAAAA